>JAAAKG020172286.1:0-27254 GCA_010014905.2 Druon quercuslanigerum
GGTTATGGCTGAAATTTTACCGCGATTTCGCTGGGATCGGGTGCAAATTTTCAGATTAGCACCCGATCCCGGCAAAACCCTGCGGTTGTCCTTATGACAAATAGTTTGATTATATATATATATATATATATATATATATATATATATATATAATATATTTAAAGTAGATAATAATTATCGGCGTATTTCATTATGAATGCAAAAAACGCGTTATTGGATCTGGATGAATCTGGTCTAACTGTGAAATTGATAGGGAATTGAGTGAGTTTTTTAATGAATATGAAATAGTACTGTACATAAAGTGTATTTTTTACGATTTTAAAAAAAGTGGTATTATTTTCCGCGTCTTAAGAAATATTTGCTGAGACCTTCATTTTGCACATTTTTGAAAATTTTAGATTATACACCGCGTATTAAGAAATATTTCCTTTAAACTTCATTTTTGAAAGTAAAATATTGATTTTTTCACAAAGTGCTTGTACATGGCAAGAAAATCCCTATTTTGTATTGGAAAGATTTTTAAATTAAAATTAACAGGTGATGCACAAAAATCCAATGATAAACATGTTTGGTTTGAGACACGTTCAAAAAATGATAATTTTGGAAAAATTATATTTTTAGAACTCATAATCCACAAATTAAACTTGTAAATCAAAAAAGGGTAGCAAAAGATATTAAACGAGTGGATAAAATCAGAGAATTATAAAAAGGTATTGCGTCAGCATCTTTAATAAGGTGTCCATTTAAGAAATAAATATTGTTGTATGATACAATTTTAACCTCTAAATAATGGATATATTTCAACAAAATCGTTGCAAAAAATGTATTTTTTTTCAAGCTAAACATAAAATATAGATATAGATAAGCATTTTAACGACAATAAAACTGATACTGAAAGAATCAAAGTGGAATTTTATTGAATTTTAAATTTTGACAGCTGAAGCTTATAGATTAACAAAAACGTCAAAATCTATAATTTACACGTATAGAATGGAATCTTTCAACACTAAATTAATTTGAATAATTTTAATACCGGCGCACTACAAAATAAAAAATAAAAATATAAAATATATAAAAATATTTTAAAAAATCAGGGCTGCGACACATTCACATTTTTCAAATGAAAAGAGCACAATGGTTAATTTTCATTCAATAATTAAATTCGTGGGTTAATCACTATTCATTTCAGGTCTCTAAAAAACTTAATTTCATTAGTTTGCAGTGATTTTAAAGTTTTTGAAATATTGTAGAATAAACAATGTTCTAGAATTTCTGAAGATATAGGACGATTTTACAGGGCGTATGAGATTTTAAAAGATTTCAATGATTTCAAGCGATGTTAAAACTCTCAATGTATTTTAATAATTGTACATGATTTCAAAAAATGTCATCATAGAATATCACGGAATTTTATAATATTTTAATGCATTTGAAAGAATTTTTTCATAAGGAGTGAGGTATTTTGTAGAATTTTAAATATTTAAAGAGATTTGGGTTTCACCCTGAGTTCTTTGGAATTCTCTGAAATTTTATGAATTCACTGAAAGTTTTTTAATTCACTTGAATTAAAAAAATTTTTTAATTTAATTGATCAACACAAGTTTATTGTATTTTTTTCAAATTTGTTGGTTTTTCAAGAACTTTAAAAAGTTGCAGAGGAGTGTAAAGTATTTAAAATAATTTGGATTATTTTAAAAGATTACAAAGAAATTTTGTATTGATTTCAGTTATTTAATGGGATTTGAAATGCTTGAGGATATTGTTAAAGATTCTTAGGCGTTTTCGAGTGCTTTAAAAAGTTTCAAGGGCTTTAAGAAGATATCAAAGGATTCGAAATATTTTATGAAATTTTAAAACATTCCTAGACATTCGTTATTGAATTTAGAAGTTTGAAGGCTTTCGAAGACTGAAATATGTTAGGGTATTTTAAAAGATTCCAAGGCATTTTCAAGATATTAAAAAAATTTCAAGGGATTTCCAGGAGTTTTAATAATTATAAAGGATTTTAATATTTTAATGGATTTCAAAGATTTTTGACCAGACGTGAGTGATTACGTAAGGTTTCGAAGATTTGAAGAGATTTTTAAATATTTCTTACGATTTATTTGCAATTCACCCTGAATTCTTATTAATTTATTATAAATCATTTCAAATTCTTTCGAATTCTTGTAAATTTTCACTCAATTCTACATAATTCAATTAACTTTTCCATTTTTTCGAATTGTTTTCAATTCACTTAATTGTTTTTTAAATTCAGGTTGATTTTTTTATGAATTTCATCTAATTCTTCTCACTTCTTTTAAATTTCTCTAAGTTCACTTAAAATTTGTTGTAATCAATCAGATTTTCTTTCGGTTTTAAACATTGTTCCAATTCCTGAATTCTTTTAAATTCTTCGGAATTCTCTGGAATTTTCATAATTTAGTTGAATCCTTCTAAATTCACTCAACTGTACTTAAAGCAGTGAGTTTTTTTGAATTTTTAAAAGTTTTTATTGAAGTGATCTATAAGTCTGTTAACCTCTCATTGAATTCCTAGGCATTTCATCAAATTCTTTGAATTCTCTTAAATTTGTCTAAGCTTATTTCAGAGTTCCTGAATTCATAGAATTATTCTGTTTGGCCTTAAATTCCTATAAATTCCATTCAGTTTTGCGAAAAAATGGATTTTTTAAAACAATTTTTTAACATTTTTTAAATTCATTTGAATTTTTTTGAATGTAAATAGAATTGTTCCGAAATCTTTCGAATTTGTCCTGAATTTGTTACCCTTTGAGCGCGAAAAAAGTACCTTATGACCGTGACAAAAATTGCCCTTTGGTCTCTATATTTTATTACATATCGACTGTGCGGCCTGAAATGATGAAATCACGCTGTCATTTTAAACAATTTTAAGTCAGGAATATTAACAAATGGATGAATTAAAATGTTTTTTAAACTAATCCCTTTTTAAATTAGAAGACGAATTATTTTCATTGTAAGTCGTTTTAAAATATTAATTGTTTATTTGTTCCATCAAAGATTTTATGAATCAAAATTTAACACTTTGACTTATAAATTAAAAAAAAAATTTAAGTGGAACAATTAAAATTGCCGCGTTCAAAATTTTAATGTAGTGCTATGAAATTTAAACGATTCAATGTGCTTGAAGTTCTGAACAGTCAAATGAACGAATTTTTTTACTGATGACTTTGTAAATCAGAAAAAGTGCTCAAATGTTGGTTAATTTATATTGGAAATAATTTATTATTGAAATATAATTATAAGGAATATTTTAATTTTCATTCGGAACTATATTTAGGGGTATAATAGAAGAAATGGAGAAAAATATTTCGTGCAAAAAAAAAGAACAATTAATTGAGGTTACAAAAACTTTTAAGATCATCTTTTGCACTGCTTAAATAACACCTAGAAATTTTTTAGATTTTTGGGACTCATTGGTGGGATGAAGTTCACCCAGTGTGACTAATTAGGGTTAAAATTGTTTCACACATTTATTTATACACTTTCTGGTATTATATACAAAAACTATATCAGAATTTAAAATTCTTCAATTTATGACTTTGTTTTCTGAAGTAAAGTCATCAGGGGCGGCGGAACAGTTTCGCCCCATGCATGGAATTCTGATGACCTTGGGTGGGGGGTGGGGATAAAATCTTGGAAATTTTATGGAAAAAATGTTTATTCGAAGGAAAAAGGGTCCTTTATACATAATATTTCAAAAAATGGTACTTCTTTTTGTGTTTCGAGAAATGAATTTTTTAATTAATATACATACTACACTGGCTCCCATGGTATGGAATTCCATGCATAGAATCTTTCCATTTCTGGAGTAATCCATACATATCATACATGTTCCGCCGCCCTTAACAGTCATCATAGTATCTAATCCCCTTTACAGCATAGAAAAGGGACATTAAAAAAAAAAATGACACAAAAAGTTTTATAATTTCCACAAACATACAAATCAGTGCTTGTTCACATATTTGTATTCGTTGAACATGTCATAATATAATTGTCAAATACGAAAGAGTCCGACTGAATCATTTCAAAGAAAATTGAACCACGCGAAAATATCTCACCGGATAAATAAATTTAAAAAAAACTGTTGGATTTCTTTCTAAATCCGACAGAAGTTCCATTTTGTGGAAATTCCGGTTTGAGAAATTCATGATTATTTTAATTCCTAAAGCTAATGATGTTTAAAATTTATTGTTTCCTTTTAAATAATGCAGGTATTTAAGTAGTATTTTAATCAATTTTGTATATTTTAATAAAATTTGGAACATAACGCTTTAAAAATAACGATCAAGAGACTTATTTTCAGGACGCTAAATTACGAATTAAGAATAGAACACTTTTAGGGTTTTTGAATAAATTGCCTTTTCACATTTTCAGAAAAATCGCTACTATTTCGTTTACTTTGATTTTGTTTAAAGAATTAGTTTAAAAAGTTCTAACAGATGCAAGACAGACAAATTAAATTTCTTTATTAATTGAAATAATACCACACTTTGAACATCAGCGTAATTAAAAAATAATATAGACTTATATCACTCATTAGCTTAAAGGAAAATTCGATCTGTGCATTTGTTATCTAGAAAACTGGTGCATTGTGAGAAATATGGACCAAACTTATTTGAAAATATTTGAAATACGACAAAAATGTTGAATTGGTTTTGATGATATGTATAGGATTTTTGTAACTATACCAGGTCGGTTAGCCCTGGTCACAGTAACCACGAACAGGTCTTGAATTTTTGTGAGTATTTTTTCTAGTGTCTAAAGTTTTAAAGTCTTCGTTTATAAAATATATTTCCATTTAATCAACATTACGGTAAAATATCCAAATATTACGATATTTTGGTGGCTGATGTTACTTCACACTCTTTTCGAATAACTTTTGTTGGTCCTCAAGTAAATTGCGTTGTTTTCCTATTTAATATAATTGTTCTTTTTCGACTTTCTAGGGAAAGCACCAGGTTTAAAATTAATGTTTCATATCTCTTTTTTCGTCGTTACTGGCTAGTTTATTTAATCAAAAGGCTTTAGTGGCTGGTACTAACCGACTCTCCCGTTAATTAAAAAGGAGACATTTTTTATTATTATACTTTAAATATAAAATTATTTAATTTGGATTTTTTAATTTTGAATAGATTTGATTTGAAAATTTTCTTTTTGAATTTTTGTGTTTGAAGGCCTGGAAATAAACATTGTGCACTTTTGGTTGCTTCTACTTTGGAATTGTACAATTTTAAATATTTTTAACTTGGATGTTTCCTAATCAGGTATGCTTCAATTTTGTACATTATTGAAATTCTGAGTTTGAAATTATTCAACTTTGAACATATACTTTTCAATTTCCAACTTCTTGTTATTTTTGAGGTTCTTTTTTGAATACATCAAGTAATAATTTTTTTAGTTTTGAACTTTAAATTTTGAACATGTAAATAACCTGGGAAAATGTTTTAAATCTAAGAAAATAGCGGATAATTATCGGGAAGCTGATTTCTTCTGATTCTTGAGTGGGCGTCCTGTATTTCATCATTTGAGTGATCTTTATCAGAAATTTAATTTAATTTGTTTGAATTATTTTTTTGTTACATCCATACTCATATTGATCCTAACGTTTTTATTTTGAAGTAGGATGTTCCGCGTGATTATGAACAAGTATTTGTTTAACGCCCTGCGGGGTTAGGAGGAGTTGGAGAAATCTCCACCTCTCAAATTTCTTCCTCTATCTCTTTACTTCTGTACTGAAGACTTCGCCTCTAAAATGAGTAAAAGCAAGACGGAGAAGTGTGAGAGACAGAGAGGGTGAACATAATTTATGCCGAAGTTGGCGAACAACTTCGATAACTTCGTAAAATATTACTGATCCTGGTTTCGGAGATTTTATCTGCCACCGACACCGCGTTTCGTTTCGTTGGAACGCCTTCTTTTCCGTCTCTTCTTCATCTGTTGTTGCTGATGCTATTGCACTGGCGCCTGCAAAAGGGTCATATGTCACGCTAAAATTTTCTCTTCTCAGGAACTAGGTTCTTAAGCTCCTTTCGATTATATAAAGTGCTGTAAGTGTAAATTGTACAGATGATGTCCACAATGATCCAGTTCTTGATTTAAAAAAGTTAGTTTATTAAATGTGAAGAACAGACTCTTCATGAATTTCGGTCTTAGACTTTAGAACTAGTCTGTCCAACTCCTCACGTTCATCTTAGGGTTCATTTCTTTTCCGGGAACCCCGTAGGGTAAAGAACTCGTACAGTAGCCAGTTTATCTAATCAGTCGATCATGTTTCGCTCGTTCCCTCATTTTGCAAGACCAGCTTATAGGAACATTCACTTACATAAAGACATTTGCAAACCGTGTATGTATACATAGTTTTTTATAGCGTATGGTGCATTATCAAAATGTGGCTCACCAAAAGATCTTGATCGGCTATCTTTCTTGAGCATTTGGCCGAAAAGTGCTCCACGGAAATTCTACGGAAATTCCGTTCAATTTCCGTAGAAATTCCACTAACTTTCCGTCTGCAATTTGCAGCCTGTAATGGGCTCTGGCAGTTCCTACCAAAAATTTTGCTATCAGTAATGCTATCCCAGGTCGATTCCGGTAGGTCAGGACCGTCGTCCCAATAAATTTAGTTTGCACCAGGTGCATACAATATTTCCAATGTTTCTCATGATCTGTCATTATAAAATAACCTCCAAGTGCAACAGGTGTAAAAAATACATCTTCCTCGAGTAAGTTGAGTTCTAATTGGTTGGTGGCCTCCAAGGTTCATTTAGAACTCAAGTTCCTCGAGGGAGTTGTTTTTTTTTTACACCTGCTGCACTTGAAGGTTATTGTATAATGACGAGTTACGCGAAAAATTGGTTGGTGACCTCCAAGGTTCATTTAGAACTCAACTTCCTCGAGAAAGAAATATTTTTTGCATCTGGTGCAAACGAAATTTGTTGGGACGACGGTCGTGACCTTCCGGAGTCTACCTGGGGTAGCATTACTGATAGCAATATTTTTGATAGGAACTTTCAGAGCCCATTATAAACTGCAAATTGCAGACGGAAAGTTAGTGGAATTTTTACGGAAATTGAACGGAGCACATTCCGGGGAATCTTTCCACATGGGCAGTTACAACTATAACTCATCTCAATGCCAATTAGAAGATTTTTTTTTTTAATTAAAATTGAAAATTCACTTTTCGGTTAAAGCGCATGAAATTGTGTTCTTATTCTTTGCAAATATGAGTGCGTAAGCACACTTAAGCGTTGTGTATATCCAGAAGGAAAGCTGCGAGACTGAACATTTGCGGATACGGTGGCTTGGATTGCTTTTGGATGGTTTAGGCTGAGATGCGGTATAGTGGCTTTTTATGCTTCTGGTACATAAATTTTCTTTGAATAGAGCATGTATGAGCCGGCGCCCGCTATTCCATCCCACCTGCCCCCTTCGCGTCACATAACTTTTTCTCGTGTCTTTTACTCTATGTCTGTCTCTTTTTTCTATTTGTATTGCCCTTCTTTTCTCCCCCTCCAGCCACCTTTCTCCTTATAACTCTCTATCTTTTTCTCTTTCTCTTACTGTTCAATGTTTCCGTGCGGCGTACACTTAGCCATACCTTCAACCGTTAGTCCGTCTTTCATCCGATTCGTTGGACTGTTTACAAAAATGTCAACCACAGGCCTGACGACGCGTGGAGAAATGGCGCCTCCGAAATTTATAGCGCCTCTGTCTTTCTTTGTACCCCACGCACAATCAGACCCAGGTTCGCGAAGAAAGGAGGGTGCAAAACTGCAAAACCTCAAGGTCCACTGTATCGAGGCGTGGTGTCCAAGAGATACACCCGCTTTAACCTAAGTTGTATACCGCAAGACAGGAAATAAGAGCAAACGGAAGCTCTAATTCATAATTTGCCGCAAATTTGGGAAATACGAAAAATCGGTGAAAACTTTTCAATGCTCTTTGTCGGCTTGCTTCGCACGTCTTCAGTTGGCAGTTATTTTTCAGTATTTTGAAAACCATGCAATTTGTTACTGTCCAGTTAGGCAGAAACCCATGCTCTGCAAGGAATGGGCCAGAAATGGAATAGGAAATGTTCCTATCAAAGGGTCTGCCTTTTAGAATTGCAATGCACATTATATGGGTGATGGTTGTTAAGGTGACCTATGTACTATTATATTTCCAAGCAACGAGTGGTAAGCTTTTATGTCCTCATGATATAAGGCTATGGCGTTGCCAAATGGATGGTCTTTGGGTTCCTTCCTTTATTCTTTATTTATGCTATTATCCAGTTATCGATTTGAAAATCCAGATACTTCCAGACTAATCTTGTTCTGTCAAACTGTCCAGTCTAGACATTAGTTGAGATGAGTTTTCGAGATTTTTGCAACTTACTTGAATTTTCCGTTAATTATTATTTAGAGATTACTTAGATCGTTTCAAACAGTTAAGAAGTTTTTGTATGGGTACGTACCGAAAAATTTGTTCGGTGATAATAATTCACTAATGGTTCCAATTTCATGGAACTAATTCCTTATTCGGTACCTTTTTAGGTCCTTTAGTGCTCTAGCACCTTAGGGATGTTTGCATGGCGCCAAGAGCGTTGCGAACGGACCTGAACTCTTGAGTCCAGGGTCTCTTATACCAAAAGCATGCCGAGACGAGAATGCGGGATAGGCCAGGAAACAAACATTCGTTTAACTTTAAATAGTCCCGACAAGTCACGACCACTAATATCTATAATATCTAGGAGTCGTTAATCTTGTCTTCGGTTTGTACAGGTAGGTTGCTCGTTAATATAATGTATTCTCACCCCCGTAGCTAAAACAATCAGGTGAAACTCCGATTTCTCCTTGTAGAGGCTTCCAAATTATTATTTCGCTGAATGGAAAAAGAGAGTTTTTAGAATATCGATCAGAGCCTCGGAAGATCGATTGGAGTTAATTATCTCCAGGTAGCAAAGCAGGTATGCAATTTTCTGCATGTTCGGAAAAGTGGAACATTCTAGCTATTGATTTGTGTTCCTGTCTTTTTTTAAAAAACCTTTTTTTTTTAATTAATTAAGGACTAAGGGCCACACATCTATTTAGATGTAATTATTACTTATACAAGTAGATTCATTAATATGAAATTATGTTGATATTTCTCTGAAATTATTTGAACTTGAGTGTGCTTACAATTGTCGCGATTTAAAAGTGAACAACCTTCGATGTAAATACAACGGTCAAAGACAACAGAGTGTGTAGACACTTATTTAATTTGTCGACATCCCACGTTCTGAGTGCGAACCTTTGACGCATCAGTTTGACTTGGATGTGACCAACGACTCATTCGTGCCTACCCACACAAAAGTATTGCAAACGTCTGTACGGGTATCCTTTTTGCATGAATGGATAGTTAGATAGTTAGTTAAAAATCTTAGGATGCTCACTTCCTGTTCTACGGCAGAAGTCATTGAAGATAGATCTATATGATTTGTTGCAATTATTTCTTTAAATTGGTAATATTATTTAAATGAATTATTGAAATATCAGCTTAAAAGGCAGCAAGTACATTTCTCGAAAAATATTTTACTGGAAAAGGCATCATCTGCAAAAAATCGGTATTGATCACGCAATCTGGAGAACTAGCGCCTGAATTCGATGCAGACTTCTACGCAAGGAGGCAGCGTCTGCCACTTACTGTCATCTTCCTTAAAAGTGCCCGAGTCTTCCTGCATCAAGTCCTATGGCAAAAGGCAGCAACTACCAACGAAGAAGCGCTTTGGAATTTCGTTATCGTCTTTTAAATTATTTGGTGCAAATTCAAATCATTCTCAATTGCGTAATTTAGAAATTGAAGCCTTTTATTATTTGAGCGATTATACATTCAATTAATAAAATCTCTTATGCATTAAGTACGAGATTTTGAGAATTAGACAATTGCAAATCAAAAGCATTTAAATCCAGGTTGGCACTGGGAAATAGCCGGGAATTTTTTTGAAAACCGGGAATTTCGCAGATTTATTTTTATTTTTGCAATCGTCTGGACTACAACAAAGTATGTTTCGGATTTTTCTAAGTTTTACCAACCATATCCGTTAAAATATCGAAGTTCATTTCATATTTCAGATTTTATCATTAGTGTTTCGTTCAAAAATAATTATTCTTTTCATACTATATATTTAAGAATGTGCAGCTTGTGTTAATGGATCGTTCAAATACTAAATTTCCTTTTATATTTGTGTACGAAAACTTTCTTTTAATATATTTGACATTGTATAATATGTTTATATAGGTTTATATTAGGTTTACATAATCCATAGGGAACCTAAATTTATATCTCTTAATCCGCGATCGATAAAATTATTTTTTTTTTTCGCTTAAATGTTAAAAGTTTACTATTATACTTTTCGTTAAGAATTCATCTCTTTCATTAAAAATTAGTCTTATTTGATAAAAAATGGGTACTTTTGGATTGAAGACTTTTGTTTTTAAAAAAACGTTGTTAAAAAATTACTTTTTTTGGGTTATAATTCGTCTCTTTTGGTTAAAAATAGTACTATTGATAGAAAATTTAATTATTTTGTTCAAAAAATTCAACAAGTTTTTAGACATTTTTTTTTAATTCATCTGCTTTGGTTAAACGTTGGTTCTTTTTATTTTAAAACTCTTCTATTATGTTTTGGATCCAGAATTCATCTCTTTGGTACATCTCTTTTACAACTGTTTGGTTGAAATTTTAATTATTTTGTTGAAAATTCAATTATTTTCTTAAAAAGTCTCATTTTTTGGTTGAAAGATATTTCTTTCTATTTGAAAAGTCTGCCATTATATTCTGATCTACATTAATTTTGTTTAGTTAACAATTCTACTACTTTAGTGAAAATTTAACTATTTTTGGTCAAAGTTTAATCTTTTTTGTTCAAACATCGACTATTTGGTTGAATATTAATCTTTGTAGGTCTAAAATTCAACTATTTGGTTAAAAATTAATCTTTTAACGTTTAAGAGACGAATGTTTTCTAAAATATTAGATTTTTTAACTATAGAAAACTCAACACTTTTGTTAAAAATGTACCTTTTTTGGTTTGAAAATTCCACTATTTTGTTGAAAACGCAATATATTTTGACTTAAAATTTCAAGAATGTGGTACCTACGTTAACGTTATTTATAAGAATGCATTCTTTCATTTTCTTGCAAATCACCCTATTTCGCCGAATTTAAAAGCTTTTTGGACTATGAACTCTGAAATTTCTTTTGCAATAATTTATATTATATATTTTATCTTGTAGTAAAATGTTTATTATGCTCAAAATTTATATAATGAAGCAATTAGTATGCAATAATTATTATTATAAACACTTAGGTATCAACCGGGATAAATGTAATTTTAAATTAAAAGCGTCGAATTTTGATTGTCCTAAACGTGAAATTGTTATTTATTATTATAAATAAAATTATTATTATTTAAATAAATGATTATTTAATTCTTATAGCTTGTACTTTAATTTTAAATGCTTCAAATTAAAAATTTCTTTTATCCTATCGTCGATCAGTTAGAGTTCGTAGGTGGTGTAATTTTCACTCAAGATGTAAAAGAAATCTTAATTAGGTTTATAAGTAAGAAATTCTGTCCCTACGGTCATAAAACTTTTGTTTCTCTTTCTGCTTACAGTTGCAAGATTCGAAGAATATTCCGTAGGCTAAAAGTTGTAGTTTTTTGAGTGAGTTTTAGGTTATACTGTCCATCGGGGAGTGCTTCTTCGTGTTCCAACAAACGAGCCTTTTTGTCGGTAACGTTGTAGGGACTATTTCTCAAGGATCCGAAAAGCAGCTAGTTTTTAATTGCCGCCTTATCGGCCGAGGGTGATCAGGTTCAGAAGGAGGGCATAAATAAGGGAAGACGGCATTTTGAAGCCAGCAAAAGGTCCCCTGCGGCTACCGCTTCCATTACTTCAGTATAACTCTGTCGGTATTTCTAGCAGAACTTTGGGATTTTAAAACAGCTCACGCGCCTCACATGAGGGAAAAGACCTCCACCTCCTGCCAGACAGATGGTCCTAGCCTAGGTCCTAGGTAGAATGTCGAAAGGAAGGTGCAGCCACTGAAGAAATAAAACCTGTCAACGAATGGATATCGATTCATTATACTCAACATGATAGCTGCTGTGCTCTTTAGTATAATAACATGTTATTTAAAGAATTCAGTTTCAATTCTACATATCAGACAAGTGTAAGATAGGAATATTACTTCCTAGATAGTAGATACTATAATTTCAGTTTTTTAATCAATCTTCTTAATATGGAAGGTACGGAATATCCACTTCATAGAATTTGTATTATTAATTCCTTTCTTTATTTTTCTCTGCCGATGCGCAGAACATCCATCGATATTAATGAATCGTTGTCTCTACGTTCTTCTCCACTAACTAATGGATTATTTTTTTCATTATGAATAATTCTAATAGGACTACCCTGATCTTCGTAGCCTTTTGTGTGGTAATGGTGTTAGTTCTATCCCCATTCGACACAGTCGAACAGTAGGTGTTTAGAGTAAAGTATCATTCTTTCCCACCTTAAAATCAGTTATATTAGATTCTTGTTTCAATTATCTAGGTGTCATTTATCTTCGTTGGTATCTTGAACTAATGATTTTTCGAATACTTTATTTGAAACATTTTAGGCGCAGAAATTTGACGTTTATTAGACGAAGGTTGAATCACGCCTATTCAAACAGGAAATTCTTCAAACCTGTATTTATTGATAATGTTTTAAAAAAATTGGTCGAGAAATTAATTCGATTTTATGCTTTTGCCTTCTTTCCGTATAAAGCGTATGCTTATTATTTAATGTAATATATAATATTTTCTCTCATATTTTCCTTGTAATATTTTTCTGCAATTTTTTTGCGGAACTACTTGGGCTTCGAGGTTGCTTAAGGCACGCGAATCATTAAAGAGGAGGTCGCAGGACCGCCATGAAGGTGTACAATGCGAGGTCCTGAATGGTCGATAATCCTGATTTAGTTTGAATCATATATTAGGCTGAAGAACACGAAATTAAATGCTTGACCTGACTGTAATATCTCTTTTATCATTCGGAAAAATTTAACGGGGTTTGTAAATTCTGTAGGTCAACAGATATCTGCATAACTCTAATGGTGTACTTTTCCTTTTTGTGGATATCTTTTTTCTCATTTTTTAAACTTTAATAACTCTTTTTCGCACTTCTACCTCCGCCCATTAATTGAAATTTCTCTTTTGTAATATTGACAGAAGCTTGATGTAAGGCTTTAATTGTTCTATTTGGAGCGTTTATAGTTTGAAAATGCAGAATTTTGAATGTTTACTTCTAGCCTCTCAGCGACTTGCCTTTTCACAATTAGAAGTATTTAAAACTCAATACTTCCAGATTACTTGACACGTTTTTTCTATATCGCTTTATTTTCAAGATTTTTGAGAAAACTCAACAGTTTTGACAACCTGTTGGTGAAAGAAAAATAAAGCAAGTTAGAGAAAATTCTAAGTATCGATTATTTAAAAAATATCGACACAAAAGGAAAAGTTTGGGTGTGAAAGTTGTCGAAACTCCTAAATTATGTTCGTTTTGTTTTTATGATAGCATACAATTGTATTGTAGCGAAAAAATAAATTTTAAAGGGCTTTATGTATATTTTCGAAAAATCTCGAGAACGATGCAATTCTTATCTTGGATCGTTTTAGCAAACACGTGAATGTTTGTTTTTTAGAAGAAAAAATCACCCTTCTCTCCAAAGAAAGAAGTTTTTATAATTTTTTAACGAATTTTTTTCTCACTTTTTTACTCATAACTTTGTTTTAAATGATTGATCTCTAACGCCTAAGGAATTATAAATTCAATAAATCACAAATCGAATATATTCTCAATGATCTAGAAATTTTGAGAATTGAAGCATCGGCTCAAGCATCGTTGTTTTAATAGAGATTTACCCATAATAAAATTCATATAAATAAATATACATAAATATTTAAATGCCTTTGTAAGCGTTTATCATTATATTCTATGTCCTAGGACATAGATAGTTGAAGAAAATAGTTTGATTATTTTAAATTGAAAATATATTTGTTATATCTAAAAACAGCTATTGTACGATAAAAGTCTTATATTTCAATTTCCAAGATTTTAACTTAATAATTTAAAATAGCTTAAAAGCTAATTGTTTTGGGAACAGGAGTTATTTAGTTTTTTGAAATGTATTGTATTTTTCCCAAAAACGATTTTGAATACTTATTTGTTATAATTTATAATGCAAAGAAATATTATCTAGTTTAAAAAAATTGTAGTTTGGACTCTCGCTTTTCTTCTTTCTTAGAGTTGGAATAATTGTTCAATGGAAATGTTTTTAACCTAGTTTTAGAATTAGGAATTGATAAACCAGTATTTAAATTAAAAAGTGAAAATTAAAATATATTGCTGTTAGCGCCACCCCGGACGAATTTTCGAATTAAAAATCGAACAGTATGACCATTGATTCCAATGAGTCAAAATTTATCTTTATACAACGTTCTTTAGGCCGTTGGTTCAATTGGGCAATAATTTTGAATTAAAAGTGCTTTACTTTGTGCATTGCTTGTTTTTTTCGGATTTTGATTGTGCCAAATGTATAATTGTTCAATTTTTAATGTTTTAAATTCTAATAAACTCGGTTTGAAAATGTTTAATTTGATCAACTTTTGTTTGAAGGCCTCAAAATTAAAATTGTTTCATTTTGATGTCTTCTACTTTGTAATTATACAATGGCAAATGTTTTTCATTTAAAGGTTTGAATTAAGAATTAATTGTTCCGCATAAATATTTCAAATAATAAAGTGCTTAGATTTGTAAATTTGAAAATTAAAATATCCGAGTAATGATTTAAGAGTTTTTGTCTTAGTTGATGGTTACTAGAATGATAAATAGGTGACATCGAGTATACTCATGCCTATATCTATTTCGAGAAATCGCGAATCCCTAGTTGTTACTGCAATAATGCTTTGAACATGTCTCACGCATATAGCTATTACCACGTTCGGACATTTGCCCCAGGCCCATTATTAATGCAACCGAATGAACCGATACTCCGGTGCTGGTGAATTGACTCCATAATCCCTATGTTGTGTGCGAGTTGAGTCCCGGGACTTTAAACGTGATGTACGAGTTGAATCCGCGCCTGGAACCCCCACCACTGCCCACTTCTTTGGCTTGAAACCAAATACCTCACCCCGTATTTCATTTTGAGAAGGAATAACTACTCCTGATTGATTCCTGATTTCTCTTTGAATTAGATTCATGAATCCAATAGCAACATTCCAATACAATAGTAAAAACGATCACTGAAGCTGAAATCGAAAATATTTGCTTTATATATGTAAATATATTCAAGCATCTCTAACCAAAATTTCCCGTCCCGATTTAAGGCAGCACTTTATTTATTTAAATATATAGCATATCCCAAAAATATAAAATAAAGGTACGGTTAAAAATTTTGGTTAGTTTCAGCTTAAAAAATGTTAAAATTTCAGATACTATGAACCTTCATTAATTATTAGTCTTATTTCTTGGGAAGATTTTTCTGCGACACTGATTTCAGAAACTCTACGTGACTTAAAATGCCGCAATTTTGTCTAAATATTTAATTTTTTATACATTTCTCTTTCCAAAATACTATTTCTTCTTACACCTTGGCTGCGAAATTTTATGTGCGTTTCGGATTGTACATTTAACAAAATTTTTACGAATGTGAATATATTTGGAGGAGATGAGTTTAACATTTTGTTAAGTTTCGAATGAAAAGACTCGCAGCCATTTGTCGTTCTTCTTGTTGAAGAGATACATTCTGCCCATACTGCTGGAGGAAATTGTGCTTCTTCCTTTACATATTGTATCTCAAGATGTAGTCACAGAATTTTTTAACCCGTTGATCTTTTGGAATTATGGACATTAAATCCTGAATGAAACTGTCCTTTACTTGAGTTGCATTCAGCAGCGGCAACCCGCAAAAAAGTTTCAAAATACACCGATTTCAGAATTGTGCTTCTTATATTCCTGCGTTAGGCATAATTCTTGTGTCTTTCGCCACTAACTTTGTCCAAAATGAAAGTGACAGTCTTTCACGTTTGCAGATGGCCAAACTATGCGCACAGCATTATGGGTTGCCTTTTCAAAATCAATGAAGACCTCTTTAGGCTGCCACCAATCCATCTTTCTTTTGTATAGCTCCCACATTAATAGATAAAAAGCATTTTTGTATGTTTGCGAGCTTTTATTTCGTAGTAAGAAATATACCAAAGGTACGTAAATGTCGTTTTTCAAGCTATGAATGATCAAAACTTGGTAAAATTCCTCTGACGAGCATTTAAAAGTCCCATCCATAAAAAGTATAGTAAGTTTTGTCAAGTCAATAAAATTTGTGTATGACGTAAACATTATTATGTTTTCCGCCTCGTCCAATGCTGCAGGAAATTCTTCATCTTCATTTGTTTTCGTATTTACCTTATCTTACAGCTTCTGATAATGTTCGGCTATCGTTTTCGGCAATTTCGGAAAAACGGCCAACCTGTTTCGATGTATGTTGTGTCGCACTAATTCCAAGTCATAGGTTGTCAGTACATTATAATCTTTGGTTCTTTATTTTTTATAAATCAATTTTTGGGTTGATTGGTTCTTCGATTGCTTTTCTCTTTAGGTTTTTACTCAATGTTTGTCTTTGCAGTACCTTTTCGCTGTCGGGATCTTGGTTATGACATAAATCATTTTCCGTAACATTTCCGTGCTTATTCAATTTCATGAATGCTCTACAATTGTTTTTCGTGCAACACCAACGTCGAATATCGTCACTTACTAGTTTGAGAAATCTGAATTTATATCCCTTCATTGCGAAGAGAGGTTTCCCTTTTTCACTGAACAAACACTCACTTATAGAGTCGATATGAGTTAAATTATTTAAAGAGGACATTGACGAGTGTTAAATTTTCACAAACTATTAAGTGAAACTATTTACAGGTGGGATAGGTCTCACAGAACGCGTTCAGGGGAATTGAGCAGTGGAGAGGGCAATCGTCTTCATCCCTCCCGCGACTCAACTCGTACACTACGAAAATTATACCTGAGTAGCCGGGACTCAATTCGTATGCAGCCCCGATACTCATTCCGTACTCGTCCTTAGATACGAATCTCTCCGCCCAGCCAATCGGATCGCACGGTCTAAACCCGTAATTACCACTTAGCCCACCCATAGTGGGTGCGATGTGAATGAACACAATTTTCAATTTAAACGCTGTATACTGTATAGGATCTCCCGACAATCCTCCATGTGCAATTTATGAAAAAATATATTGAACATGTACATAACAGCAGTAAACGTAAATAACATTGTAAAGAACAGGAGTTTCTGTACGGACGAAAATCTCATTTGAATATCTTATGCAAAGACTAGTTGTGGAGCAATGTAATACTCAGACGAGAGAAACGACGTTCCAAACAGATAGTATGTTACGAGTAAGCATTGGTTTTAAATGCGTCTTTATTCGAGTTGTTCCTGCCATCGTCACGTATCGTTATCCGATACCAGGCATCGTACAATCAATCACTCAAACCGAGATGCGATCCATAGACCTTAGAGATACCTTAAGTCTTGCTATACTCGCACTATTAATTATCACAAGTAGGCGATGACTCGCGTTTTTGTCAGTAGGGTTGAGAATGAGCTGAATGTCTGGGAAAACAGACATCGTAATGGAGCCAATCTGAGTTGTTCTGACAAAAGCGGGTAGATACGTCTCCTTTGAAAAGCACACATATCATGCTTGAAATCCATTTCTTGGACCACCACCGAGAGCCTCACCAGTTATTCTTTTAAAAATCGTTGCATCTATTAAATTATTTACTTTTTTCTGTTTCAGGGAGTGGCGAAGAATTTGCAACCGGAACAACGGTAAGTATATTTTGTCGAAGGAAGACACATTAACCTTTCTGTTAGAATCTGAAAATTTTATACTTCTGAATTTGAATTTTAGTTGACGTGAAATATTAGATAGTCTATTTATGCGTATGACTATGTGGATGATACAAGTTTAATGGTGTTTTCGATTGTAATAAAATCAAATCTATAAATGTGATAATATTGAAGCATGTTTTTGTTTTGCTATTACAGGTTCACAACTGCGATCCTGAAGCAGTCGTTTCCGAAACTCAAGTACGTCGTGGACTTGACAAATACCAGTCGTTACTACGACCAGAAGGTAAGGTCATCTCCCCTAAATTGATTTCATGGTTACAACCATATTTTTACCTTCTGATATAAATTTCTTTGAAATCATATCAAAGACAATTAGACTAGACTGAGAAAGTTGGGAAATGGGAATGGTAGACGCTTAAAACAGTTGAAATTTGTGAATGGATGCAGGTAGAAAGGATCGTTTGCTTTTGAAGAGTTTATTATAGTTTACTTAAGGTCTCGTGTCTCTTCTCCCTCTCACGCCTGTCGTTTTCACCTGCATTCCTTGATCTACAAGATATCAGAAAGACGTCTCTCTCTTCTTCCTCTTCATCACATTCTGCATCTACCGTTTCTCTTTAGCGCCTCCTCCTCGTTTTGCTCTATTTTTCACCTGCCGCGGGGCGAACTCTATATCGCATCAGCTCGAGGTCATTTCTGACTTTATTAAGCATTTAAGTGGTGGTCGAGCAGCCCCGGTTAATTTGTGGCGGTAAGCGGTTCGACACTGGCAAAGGCCGTCGAGTGGACTAATGAACTTATTATTAGATTTCCAGAATGGTTTTTGTGATCATCGTCCACGGTGCGGATATAAACAAGCTCGTCAAAGATTTTCTAGCTTAGATTTGACAAGATCAATTGCATTTCTAAATCTAGGGCGTCAACTATACTTCTATTCCTTCTCAGTGTATAATCACTCTCGGGGCCTCTCATATATTTTCCTAATCCTTGCCTTGCAAACAAAGCTATTCATTTGAAAAAATGCACCGTTCCTTTCACGTTGTTCGAACATGAGAGGCGTTCTGACATCTAAAGGGTCTCACCAAGCGATAATTAATATATATATATTATCTCGAGGCGTGATAACTAGCTTTAGATGGCCTAATTGGAGCATTATTACTTAATGGCACTCTTCGTGTTCCTTTCTTAATTCCTGTTCGAGGAGCAACAGCTAAAATAGGAAGAGTCACGCAACGAAAACAAAGGACCACATAATACGGCCCTCGAGATATTATCAGTGAGATCGGTATGTTTTTCAATCAGGCTTATCTCGATTTTAATAAACTCTTCGGCTTTCATCTTAGATTTATCGTCTTTCTGCTTATCTTGTTTCTTGACTTGCTTAATTAAGAACTGACAACTTTGTCATACCAAATATGCAAGGTCCCTGTATATCTGTTAAATTTAACTTTAGAAGGGAAAGATACATTTTATTAAATTAAAAATGTACATGCTGATTTAATTAAAACAAAGTTTCAGCAAAGTACAAGTTTCGTTGATTTGCTATTTTCCATAATTGAAGTTCATTTGAGCCTCATCTATAAATGCATAGGTACTTTTTGATCTCAACGTGTCTAGTGGTCTAGCTTAACCAGGTGTAGAATCGTCGTTGTGACAACATAATCACTAAGGTAATAACCGGCTTTAATAATTAGGGACGTCGTCCGTCATGAGAAGTAAAAAATCTCTTTTCAGTTACGGTTATCCATATGTATATGTGGAAATGAGGTACTCAGGTGAAAGTATATCTCTTTCTAGCTGTTGACGTCCAACATCAGTATTTTAATATTTATTGTCACAGTTGCTGAGTTTGATAGTATCTCTAATTATTTTTTTTCAGGAATTCACCGATGCTGGAGTTAAGTACGAGAAAGTTATGGTGCCAGGAATACAGGTACCTCCGATGGATGCCGTTAAAAAGTAAGTACTCGAAAGTAATTGAAAAAGAAAAGGAGAAAAAAATGAGAGTGTACAAATGTAATTAGAGTTATTAGAGTATTACATATGTGACGGTATCATATTTCGCATATGTACAATAAGTCCGCCTACGTGACAATAAGCTGACTTGCACCAAGAGCAAAGGAGATTCAAATCGCGAAGTTAAGATGATGGTGTGTAGCATGCTGCTGAAGTAGCAATATCCTCGACGTTACAGGTAGCTTAGTTGCATTTCCATCGAAGCACATGATCGCATACGAGTAGCAAATATAGGTGGTGTGGCGTGGGCGCCTTTGGCGATCATTGGAGCGCGCGCGAGCAAAACACGACGTGCAACTCTTGTAGGAGCTGTGTAAGCCGCCTGTCTAGCTTAATGTCAATTGCGTTTCATTTTTTTCCAAAAACTTTTCTTGTAATCTGTAAGATGGATACCGGTATTGATACATTTGCATAAGAGTACATTCGGATAAACTCTTGCTGGAAAAATATCTTTAATGAGACACGTCACATTACACGAGAAAACAAGCAGTCCTGTGAGTCGAAAAAGTTAACTTTGACCTGGAATCGAACTCATGACCATGGTGCATTGCCGGAATGACGTAAAAAGCTAAGAAATAGCCGTATTCCTTGTGAGAACATTAATTCATAGTCTTATCACAATTGCCCGGCCTCTGGATAGTTGACGTGTCTACAAATTATTTTGCAGTATTTACAGAGCATTTTTCATGTAATTAAAATGAGCTACACAAAGCCGTGCAATTTGTTATCTCTGTTTGATACTCCAATTACATATATATCGTACTAATCTTATCAATGCAGAAACATGGAAAACATGGAAGTAAGATAAGTTGGCTGAGACTAGTTTAGTGGATACACCGAACAGGATTCTAAGTGTACAGTTGCCCAGGAAACGCGAGAATCTGTCACGTGGATCGGGCATTTAATAGCGTTGGGTATTACATATTACACATCATGCATTACAAGGGATTACATGTTCATGTTTTAATTAAAATAGCATTCCACGTGGAATTACTTAATCTGTGCTCGTATTGCCAACAAGGGGGTTATCGTTAAGATTATCACCGCAACTAGCATAGTAGTCGCTCATATCGAGGCAATGCTTTCACTCTGCGTACGTCATACACGCTTCCTACTTTTAATACCCATCGGTAAATCTAAGGACATCAGATCAAAACAAGAACAATGTGAGTAATAAAAATTTGGCAGCGGCACAGCATACCTTAGTTACAGAATCAATAAAGTATGTAACACACACACACACACACAAAAGGCTTATTTTTTTCTTAACGTAATTTGAGCTAGGAAAGTTATGATGAAAAAAATGAGATGTCTGAATCCGGACTGTAAATCACACATGTCTGATGGTCAACCGTAACAGCTGATAATAATCTAAGAAACTCGGATCAACTTACAAAAAATGTGTTTAGCTGCGGCGCTGCAGTGTTCTTTAACTTTTTTCTCTTCTTATTCAATCCAATGCCAAATTGATCATCGTTGAATAAGAGGTTTCAATAAATTAAAGAATAACAAAATTAACGAAGTCCTAACAATTTTTCATGCAGCTGGATGTTTTCAGATACTCGGTCCATCGCTATCAAGCGCACAACTACAAACATATATTTTTTAATGCGTTTACGAAAGAAAGATGAGGAAATGCACAGCGAAAGAGAAGTGAGGGTGGCGGAGAGGGTGTGCGAACGGTGCTCCAACGTTCTGTAAATCATCGGACGTTTATTGCAGTTAATTAGCCGGCTGGCCAGCCCGCGGACCTGTTTTGCATACGAGACATAAGAGGAGAGAGGGAGGTTGTGATGCGTGCGTGCGGGTAGGTTCATGGTATGGCGCCGTGCAAAGGTTAACACGCTACTCCATCTCGATCCCTGTCGTGCTGCCAAGAGGCAATGTACATCACCCTCGAATAGAACTGTCATCGCTGATCATGATTACAGAATTAACCATTAACTGACACTTGTTCGATCTGTCCCTCAAGTGAGCAATCTGAGGCTGCATTTGTGCAGAGAAAAATCGTCAAAACTTCTGAATGCCTACAATGATTGACTGATTTATCACAGAGGAACTCTACTCTTCACATAATTTATTCTCCTTATCGATTTAAAAGTTGCATTTTAACCATCCGTGCATTAAAATTGTATCACGAGTCACTTGACAATGTATGTTGTTTCATCATTTCATCAACGTTTCAGAATTCACTCTGCTTGATGTTTCCCGTATATTAAAAATTTCGAATTAAAAATCCTTAAAACTAGAAGTTGAGCAACTAGAGGGGCCGAGGAACTTTTGAAGTTGGAGCTTTTCACAGCCGCTTTTCGAGAAAAATGCCATAGATTCCATAGCTTGAAGCATGATTTCCAATTGAATAGCCAAAATCGGTAATTGTTGCCCTTGTTCACTAAACCTCGAATATCCCCTAAACTACAGTCGACAAAGTCGGCCCCTTTCTTGTGGAACATCACGTGTAAAGTATTTCAAAGAGAACCTTCAAAATTTAAAATATAATGCGAAACAATTCTGAAATACATTACAGCCTCTCTCGTATTCGTATCTTACATGTGCTTTTAAATAGACGCGTTGCACTGTTACGTTACCCAAAACATTTAGGTACGTTTAGTGTCCGAACGTGAACAGTAAGGGCTGTGTGAACCATTTCCTAACATTACAGAATCTTCGCATGTGAGTACCCGCGCACTGCGCCTTTCCGCTGCGCTGCTACCGGCACTGAATCAATTCCCGGAAGACGTAAGTCCGGCTTGTTTCAATCCAGCCTCCATTTTATTACCTATTTTTTCTGATACAAGCTTTACCCTCCTTATCGCGGTCTAAGGTGCTACAGATCAATAGAAAAAAATTAAAGGATCAGATTAGATTTCGGACACGTCACTCCAATTGTTGGCTCTAAATTGTGGCAGTTCCACAAATTATTTAATTTTGCAAATAATTTCTCTGCTGATAAATACAGTTATTTCGTTTGTGGGACAAAGTGCTGTGTGAATCACAGGCAAGAACTCGTAAGCGTGTTCTCACGAACGCTTGTCGAGAAAAGGCGAGGCGTTAATGCGGCGGCTGTGGCGGCGTATCATCTGAAATAAGCAGACGCACATGAAACTGCGAGCGACGTTTATAGCGGCGCAATTGTCGGAGGTACGCGAGGCTCATTTGAATATCACAGCGTGTGTGGCCTGGTCCAGCGCACGCGTCCGTCGTAACCACAAAGTGCGTACGTAACGCGCCATGTACGCGTCTTGCCCGCACATACCATTTCATATGCTCTCGGCTTGATTTAATTTAACGAACTGCTCGAGCCTGCAATAATTCGGTCGAAATGGTCCATTAACGCAGAATTCCATATGGAGGACGCAATAATTTCGATGGAAAGCAATTCCTCGACGGGAACGCGGAAAACAAGCTCACAATTTTCCGTCGATAGTGCAATAACCGAGAAAATGTTCAAGCCATATTCCTTTATGAAATGAGATTTCGAATTCAGGCAAGAAACTTTTAAATGACCACAAATTATTCAGCCTTTTCCAGAAATCTTTCGTGCAGGGTGTCATCTTTATTACAACCATTAGCATAACACAATCTGGTGAAGGCCATCATGTACGCACAAAGCAACTACGTCCCCTTCGATTCACACCTACTGCTGGAAACCTTTCTTAGGCTATCAATTAGCTTATAAATACGAGCATTCGATAAGATGCTCATGCGGGTACATATGGATAACTATTGGCGTTCAAGTTGCCTTTTTGGTATTGTCTCAAACAAACTTCGCAAACTTCGAATTTTCTTCATGTCATAATAATTATTTGAGTGTATACATTCCAGTAATACATTTGAAAAAAATTGTTTGCTTAGTGATCGGACATGACTTGATGATAATTTCAGGCCACATTCATGTTTGAGAATGTTTAATGCATGTTTCGAGTGATCCTACATAGTTGAATAGTCTCACGGTTAATACAATTGTACTTTCTTCTCATCGCACAGTGAACAGTCAGGAACTTGGAAGCGATCATGGAAGTACTCGGCAAACATTGCCAAGAACTGTTTCTCAATCGGTGACCCACGCACATCAAATGAATCTGCTTTGGTGATTTCGGATCTCTCTCCAATCTCCCTTCAAACTTTCGATTCAGATTCCATAGAAAAGGGTATCGTCAAACATTGGCTTGTCCCTGCTTGATCAGCAACTTTAAAGACGAAATGAATAGAAAACCGATTCCCGATGGATTTTCAGTCCAATAAGAATGTTGATTTAATTCGTTCCACTGCTTAAAATTAAAAGAAAGCAAACAATCTGCAGACAAAAGGTGTACGTAGATAAGAAAAAAGCGCGAATATGTAATCAAGAAATCTCTCGGGTGGTCCTTCTTGAGGAAGAAGCACGCGTTTTTCATTAAAAGTTCGTTAATCTTTAAGTCTGAATTAGTTACCTTCTATGTCCCCTTAATTCTTTCTCTCACTTGAATTAACCTCTACGGAAGTACGAACTAGCGCCCTGTGGCTCACATGCATACGAGAGAACGTCAGGCTTACCACCCACAATCACGTCTCAAAACATTTCTTCTCATGTTTCCCACTTCTCATTCTTCGGTTCTTTTGGCATCCAAGGGAACGAGATGCTGCACGTCAAAATATTTGAGATGGGTTCACCTCCGACCGTTGACCAAGGGGAACTCATGCACCACGAGTCAACGCGTATCAGTTGATGATACGCGTGGACTGATAACCTTAGCCACTTTTTTTAGAAAATGAAAGCTGATGTTTTGATGAAAGATATCGTTTTGTGATTTTCACTGATGGTTCCCCTAATTTTTCTAATTATTATTGGACATATGCCATGGAAACATTAACTCTCTGCGTCTTTTTGCTTCATCGGAGAGCTGCCTTAAAAAGTATCTCCTTACGGCTTTGGGATATATGGGCATTGTCTCGCAATACAAGACAGAAAACACGCGAAAACCTATGTTCGGTGTCTTGGCGAATAAAGACGTCGCTAGTGAGGCGCCAAACACCCACGTTCGTCCGATGCTCGACAAGCTGTATGGTTCTTACGTACTCGACCGAGTCCTGCGCATAGCCTATTCCAAGAATCTTAATGATCACAATCAAACTAATAATATAAAAGATTTGCTTAACCCTCAGTGCCACTTCCGCAAGCAGGGTGGTAACTCAAAGTCTCAAAGGGAACAATTCCTGGGAACTTCCCGGGTTTTTAGAACATTTTTATTGTTCGTTTAAGGATTTTGTGGGTTGACAGTAAAGTTAAAAGTGACTCAATCTTTAACTTGATTCTAAACATCGACAGTTTCAACGTCACTGTTGCATCAAATTAAACGTATTTAATAGAAGAATAGTTGAAATCATAATTGTTTATTCAAATATAGTTATTTGCAGATTTGTAAATGCATCCCTGAAAGCGATACATTGTATAGGTCATACACTAAATTACCAATAAATAATTTTAATTCTTAAAATATTGTTCACAATTCTACTCATTACATTTTTATGGAAATTATCGTATGTATATATATATTATTGTTATTTATTTTACATTCTTAGTTGTTTAGTGGTTAACATGAAAAATACTTTTCGAAATGATATTTTATAAAAAAGATAGTGATAGAATTATAAAGAATCGTTTAAGAGACAAAATGAGTTATTGTTAATTAATATTGAATGAAAACTATGTTGTTACGACTTCTGTCGAAAATTAAAGGGAAAAAGAAATATGCAAATAAATATACCCATTGGACTGAACTATTATGACCAAATCTTTTTGTTTATTATCTTCGCGTAAGAATTTTTTTATAAAATTCGTTACAATTATACATGTTTTTTTGTCAATTCTATTAACTGTATACCTGACCATACTTAAATTTTAACATTGCGTTCTTGGAAACTAAACGATTTATAATATAAAAAAGTTAATACAAATTTTTAAATTTATATATGTATATAATATATTAAAAATTTAACAATTTAAAATCCAAAGGTCAATATTGTATAGCTTCCATTCGAAAGTTTTGGAAGTTGAATAGGTCTTTTTATTGCCAAACCTTCAAAATTAGCTAACATTTCGAGATAAATTATTCGAAATAGCGTAAGTTCAAAGAAATAGCCTCACAAATTTAAATACATTTAAATTCGAAGGTATCAAATGTAGACAATCTCTAAATGAAAAACGTTTAAAAGTTTACAATTCCAATTCCTAAACAAAAACGGTCATTAAATTAAACATTAAATCTTTTTCAAAACCAATTTACTTCAAATTAGAATATTCAAAATTGAGTAATTCTATGTTTAGACTGTTTAGAGCAAACCAAATTCAACGACTTTGAGAAGAAATTAAAATTTTACACCTATTAAAATTTACAATTTTCGTAATTGTACAAGAAATCGTCACACGTGTGCATTTTCAATGCAGAGTTATTTAGTTTTGATTGATATAAAAATTAATAATGATTTTACTATTGAGGCTTTCATTTAGATTTTAAATATTCAAGTATTAAAAGTCTTTGATTTTTAAATTGCACAGTTTGAAAAAATTTAAATTCGAACCAAAGATTTTTGAATTTTTCAATTTAAAAATTATTCTGCTTAGAATAACTGATGCAAATGAATTTTTGAATCCAATTTTAAAAATTAAAGATGATTTCTTTAGCTTGGAACATACTTTAAAATAAGAGTTTCATTTTGTCCCTAATTTTTGTGAAATAGGACTGTGAATGTAAGGGTTAGACTGTTATAAACATTTTCGTGGAAAGAATTTTGAAACGCTTTGGAAATTCGAATTCGAAATAAAACAAATACATTTTAGGTTATTTAAATATTTAATTAAATTAAGAAATAATGGGAGTATCGATATTTTCCTTTCTACAACTAACTTCACTCAATGGGAATAAATTGTGTCTTACCGGTTGACTAGGTTATCTAAAAAAGTTTTATTATTTTAAAATATATTTTTACGTCGGAATAATATCAAAAACAAGCATTTTACAGGCAAAAACTGGTAGAATCACATAAATACTAGGGGGCATTTAAAAAGTGATTATAACTCTGAAACTATATTTAGAAACGAGAAAAATCCGTGTTTCACCGGGGTCTTAAATAAAGGCATATTACAATAGTTTTCATGGCAAAGTTACGGTACTTAAATGGACCAGCCTAACAAGACATTAATAATAATAATAATAATAATAATAATAAAAGAGCCTCGGTGGCTCAGTTGGTTAGACGCTCGGACTTCACCTCAGAGGTCCGGGGTTCGATCCCTGAGCCGGT
>JAAAKG020172297.1:0-27253 GCA_010014905.2 Druon quercuslanigerum
CGACATTTTCAAGAAAAGTAAAAATTTATTTTTGATCTCCATTTTTGAAGGTAGAATATTAATTTTTTGAAAAAAAAATGTTTGTGATGAAGAGAAATCCGTACCAAATGAAAAAAACACCCCTTTTGCCACGTTCAACATTTGCCCGATGGGCAACATCTTTAACCCACACGCTGATTTGGAAAGGAAACTTGAAAGAAATGCCAAATTAAATTTTTATTTTCGTTTTTGAAGGTCTAGTGTTAATTTTTTAAATCATTCTTGGAATCAATAGAAAGAGTATGGGGACTACTATCGAAACTTTAGTGGAAACACTTATTTCTTTTTACATTAAAGAAATTTCAAATTACCTTCTGACACTTAAGAAAGAATTTTTGTCCCAAAATTGTATCAGAACACTGGTGACTGGTGCTATTATTTTCAACGTACATACTCAATACTTATTATATTGTTTTCAGATTTCCAATCGCACTTTCGTTTACGCGGCAAACTTTTGAATCTATTTTGGAGGATATAGGCCCAATATTGAACCAACGGAATCCTGGACCACGAAGAATGTGTTCAGAGAAACAATTAAGCATTGCTTTATGGAAATTTGCAAATTGAGAAGTGTATATGTGAAGAAACTCACAATAATATTCAGTAATTTAAATACTGTTGATGGCATCAGAAAATGTCCCGAAATGAAATGAAAATTATATTTTAATTCAACTTTCAAGTGTCTACCTTTGGCTGAAATTTGTATAGTTATCCCATTACAATGATCCTGCTGTATTCATTGTACAACAATTTAGTTTCCCATTTTCTGTCGACTTTTAAAGAATTAGCTAACACTGTCTCACCTCAAATTGTATTAGAAAAATGTCTTGCTATCGCTTCTACAAAAAATGAGTACATTTATAATAAAGAAATTATATTCGTGATTCATATTAGATATTATTTAAATAAATACGGAATGCTGACTTGTAATACTGAGTGTTACGAGTACCCGTTTTCAAAAGCCAAACTCCTATATGTATAGTTTATTCTTTTAAAATAATGTGTCGGAGATCTATGTCTCTTTTTTGAAGCATTGCACAATGTCCGACTTTTTCTATACTACTTTTTAAAGGTAGTAGTTCAAAAAGTTAGTTTGATGTCATTTCAAATGAAAACATTATTTTTTGAGAAATGTTAAAATTCACAACAAAAATTACTTTTAACCATGCTTTATGCAATTGAATTTTTCCTGATCGTCGCTTCTCACCAATTTTTGAAAAATGAGGCATTGTAATAAATGATGGCTTATCTTTTCCCGGAAAACGTTCTCTATAACACTAGTGTTTCCAAATATACAAATAACTAAATAATCCTAAAATATAATTATTTTTTAAAAAAATGTTTCCTTGCAAAAAAATTGTTCCAACAATTTCAGCCATAGGAAAATTTACTTTCTAAATTTGTTAGGAAGTGACGGTCAGAAAAAATGCAATTGCAAAAAACATTGCTAAAGTTATTGCTGTTTTTTGTGGATTTAAAAATTTTTCATAACAATTAATGTTTTTGATTTAAAATGACATCAGTTATAATATTTTGATTCTTAAAATCATGGAAAAACTATTTTTTCAGATATCTGATTTTAGGCACAACTATCTTAAGGCCGACAGAGCAGTATAAAAAAACAATGTGAAAATTTGGAGGATCGCTCAAGTCGAAATATCAAGCAACGAAAAAAGGTTATTCTCTAATTTATATTCTATAGAAAAACATCACTGTTATCGTCGAGTATTTGGTATTCGGTTTTGCAGCTAAAATACTCGTATTTTTCACTCCTATCTTCTGTATTTTCCACGCAATAATAAGAACAATATTTATATTTTCTCCTTAAACTTTACGAAATAAGTATACTTTTGCTTAAAATAAAATAAAAACGTAAAATCGAACATCATAACGCTAATTACGCTAACAATTATTATTAATCAAATAGTTTTTCCGATTACCAATTATTATTAGTCTTTCTTATCGGATGAGGCCCTTGAATTGTATCTTAAAGTAATTGCGGGCATATAGTACTTTTCATTTAAGAGCGGAAGCTTCGGCGCCGCCATGACACTTATCGGGAATTTAAAAATTCAGGATATATTTTTGGTAAAATATACACCATCGTACCCAATTTTAATCTAAAATTGAATGAAAATGATGTGCCAGGTGTTGAATTATTCCATAAAAAGGTGGAAAAAATACTATTTGTTTCAGTAAAAAATTCATCAAACATTCATACGTTTCAGTCAAAAATTGTCCTGAACTCACACGGAAGTGCTATATATTTTTTGCGCTTACGCAATGTCTTTTTCTCATGTGGAAATATCTATTTGACAAACGTATTATTTGGGTACGAAAACTCTAACTTTGCACGTTAATGCCTATTCACAAATCTAGAAATGGCAGAAATCAGAAATTACTAGTTGAGTGCCCTACCACGCTCAGAGCGCACTCTGAGCACTAATGTGGGAAACAACCTCTGTAGATGCGGCACCTCACTCGCTAACTACTATTGGTGAAAAAGAGATAGTGAAATCACTATCTCTTTTTAACTAATGGCATTTTTTAGTTTTTGAAATTTATTATAGGTTCGCTAGTGAGGTTCCGCATTTAGGCTTATAATATCATTGCATGCGCATACTATAATGAATGAATGCACGCCTGCGTGGAATTTCATGGAGGATGTTCAGACGATATAAAACGTCTAAATTATTGTTAAATTTTGTATTTGCTATTGTGAACCAATTAGAAAAAAATACACAATAAAGGATAAATACGAAATAAGGGATAAATATGATTAGAATTGAAGGTAAATGACTCGCAAAGTTTAATGGTTAGTAATGCCGGGTTTAGAAGAAAGTCTTTGGCTTGACACAAGTGCAAGGGACTGCGGCCTAATGTCCGATGGTGTCGCCTCTGAGCTGGTGAAAAAGTTTTTTTTCACGTCCCGAAAATCAGGAAAGGACAGTGAAGACGACGAATACAACGAAAAATTGGAAGTTTATATTCCGGAGGTAAAGAGAATTGCTTGTTTCTTCTATATTTGTTTAAACAAATGGTAGTTAAAAATCTTGTTTTGTAAAGCTACCAGTGTTACGCATTTTTAGGTTAGACTTGCAAAGTATTTTTCGAAAGTCTTTAAGGTCATTGAGATTTTCTGGGTGCATATTTTTAATCTAGTTTTAATATAATTGAATTTTGCTCAAAATACTAAGACACGGAACAAATGAATCGTCTATATTAGGCCTGCCTTTGAAATAAAATTACCATGCGGTATATTATGAAGGTCCCACACGCTAAAGCATATTATGCTTCTTTTTTCATGTTTTAAATCAAACTTCATAAAGTTTTAATAATTACATAATTCTACTCTCGTTTATTATAATTGTCTGCTGTTGAAAATACAATCTTATGTTTGACTTGCTGGTTTGTATTTTATTATATTAATATGATATTAATTTTTAGGAAAATAATCAACGTACTTTTGAAGTAGATTATTTGAAACTATGATCAAGATATTTCAAATACATGTTCTTTTAAGATTAAGTTGATATTCAAAATTGGTAGTGTATACGGGATATATAATATATTTCGCACATTGGAATGTCAGAAAAAGTATAATCTTTAACAAATTCACCTTGTGTAACAGAATTGTACAAAAAACCTTAAAACCAGAAAAGTGTGTTTTCAAACAGTGATTGGGTCATTAGGTACAATTATGTAACCAATTATCTTCTCGCTTGCTCCTTAGGGCAATTTTTATAGGAAAGTAAGGGTAAATACTTATTGTTTTCTTTAGTTTTATAATAAATAGAAACTTAGATATGAAATTAAAAATAATTCTCAAGATTCACTAAAATAGTTCTCTCGTCTGAATTCTTATATAATATGTAATTCATAAAACATTAACGAGTTTTTCGGTAAACTTGGTTAATTTTAGAACAACTAATTTCACAGCCAACGTTTTTATAATATTTGATCTTTAAGCTGATGATTAAGAAAAAGGTATTTGTCAAATTAATAAGCCTTTTATGCGAAGAGTATTTAATGAACAATGCCTAGGCGGTTGATTTGGTCCAGATGTTTTGTCACATGCGATTTTGTATCAAAAAAAGGCGGAAAACCCGTGCAAAGCGAACGCCAGGTTATGTGCTTGTTTTGAGTCGTTTAGTATAGTGATATGTTACCTCTAAATTGACTTAATTCAAGTAAGTTATTTTATTGAAATTTAAGTTATGTGATTCAATTTTTAAATAAAAAGAGAAACTGTTAAATCAATATTCTGTCAACAATTCGATACTGTGGCTTGTTACTGACAAGTGGTGTTCAAAGTCATATTGTTATTTATTAATTTAAATTTTTGTTCACATTTGTCATTTATTCATTTTTAAAACTTATTTTCTTAATTGCAAAAATAAGGTGTCTCTTTTTAAAATCATAATTCTCCTGTTCGTCCATTCTGTCCTACAAAACCTGAAAAAATATTAAAAACTGAAAATTACATTAGGGGTTATTCACAAAATACGTGATACGTTTAGGGGTCTGCTGAAGTATCATTCTCCATGTTAAGACCAATGGAAAAAGTATCACATGGGGGGGGGGGAGAAGTTCCTGAAAAATGTATCATGTATTTTGTGAATGGCCCCTTAATAATTATATCAAAAGGATTTTTTTTTAAACTGATAGTAACGAAATCTTTTATAAAAGCTAATTTGTGTTAGTGAGGAGGGGGTAGAACTGATTAAAAAAAGTATAACCAATGGAAAATAATGTTTGAGCCTTCCAATTTTACAAAGAATTCTTAAAATTTATATAGTGTTTTTAATGTAAACATAAATTATCCTCTTACTATTTTTTTTTACAGCTTCTTCAAGCCAGTTATAACTTCTACACTTGGCCCTCTGCGCCTGTCTTAGCTTGGTTTCTTTGGGAAAATCGAAAGGATCTTGCAGGCAAAAGAGTTTTAGAACTCGGCTCTGGCACGGCATTGCCTGGTATTGTAGCCAGTAAATGTGGGGCATCAGTGACGCTCAGTGATGCTGCAAATCTTCCCAAGGGTTTACAACATATTCGAAGAAGCTGCGAACTGAACGGTGTTTTGTCTCAAGTGAAGGTCGTTGGAATCACCTGGGGTCTTTTCCTCTCCAGCCTTTTCTCCGTCGGACCCTTGGATCTCATTTTAGGCTCAGATTGTTTCTATGAGCCCTCTGTGTTTGAAGATATCGTCGTGACTGTTGCGTTCTTACTAGAAAGAAATCCATCCGCAAAATTCCTGTGCACATACCAAGAACGTAGTGCAGATTGGTCTATTGAGCACCTTTTAAGCAAGTGGGGCCTGACCTGTTCTCAGATTTCTTTAGTCGGGTTAGCTGCTGATGCAGACATAAATATTCAAGAATTAATGCAAGATCACACTATCCAGTTGCTGGATATTCGAAAAGGACCTTGAAAGTTTCAGAATGGCCACTTTGGTTCTCAAGAATATCAACTGGACGCTGACTGCCTCAGATTTAGTGAAATATTTTTCAAAGTATGGAAAAGTCGTTGAAATGGTGAGATTCTATGATGCCACAACTGGTATGCCCAAAGGCTTTGGATTCTTAACCTTCCAAGATCAACCTAGCGCGGAACAAGCTTTATGCTCAAACCATAGATTCTTCAACAGAGAATTGATTTTACACAGGCAATCTAAAAAAGATAACTTTTAGTTTTGTGTAGCACATCTTTATTATCGTAGATCATAATGGCCGAAGGCGACTCGTTAAGATCAACGGATCTCGAGGAGACCTTTGAAAGGGCAGCGCGTCACTTGCAAACTCTTGTACCCGATTTAGACACCGGTCAGCTTCTTGGATTTTACGGTCTCTACAAACAGGCTACTTGTGGTCCTTGTGATGTACCAAGGCCCCATTGGTATCATATGCAAGCTAAACATAAGTGGGAATCCTGGAAATCTCTGGGTGAAATGAGTCGAGAAGTAGCGATGGCAAGCTATATTCGTGCCGTTGGAAAACTCGATCCTACATGGGAGGAGGACACAAAGGGCGACTCCCAAGCTTGGGTGGCTGTAAGCAGATTACCTAATACTGATACTGAAATTCGCGATATTGACAAAACCTTTTTGGACTGGGTGAAGGATGGAAGCGAGGAAAAAGTTCTGGATTTCCTGAACCAGGATTTGACGATCGTTTCGCAGGCGGATGAGGGCGGAATGTTGCCTTTACACTGGGCAGCAGATAGAGGACACGTACCTACTATAAAATGTCTGGTTGAAGCAGGTGCGGATATAAATGCAAAGGACGGAGAGGGACAAACACCTTTGCATTACGTGTCATCGTGTGGTCACGCGGAAGCACTCAAGTATTTGTTATCTAAAGGAGCAGCAAGTTTAGAAGACAACGACGGCATGACGCCAAAGGACGTCGCGGACGAACACCTTTTGCCTATGTTTTGATGTACAATTCAAGTAAGGCGCGCAATACATAAATCTGCATTTCAATAGTTTAATAAAAATACCATTTTAAAACGTATATGGCTATTTGTTAATTATTATAGAGTTAATCTACAACTTTTGAACATTGTAGAAAATGTATTATAGGTATGATTTCACCGAGTTACAAGAAATTTTCTTACAATTCCTCGAACCTTATTTATTTTTCCATAGTCATTGATATATGCGAATCCTAAAGTTTATGAATAAAATCTATTAATCATTAGTAATTTAGCAGTAAGTACGAAACAGTTATTAGAATGCCGGGCTGCCACTGGACCGAGAAATGACACCGAATTTACTTTTTAATTAGGAATGTTTAATTTTATTCCAACAATTAGTAATCAAAAACGTATCCAATCACTTTAGACTTTGCTTGTTGTGACATGTAATTATGCAAATTTGAATAAGTCAATATTTCGAATATTATTACAAATCCACGATTCTAATTCCCCTGGCGCTCAAGATAAAAAGCCTATTGTGCCACTACAGGAGATTCTAGCTGTTACGTAAAGCGATGTCAGTTTATATTATCAAAAACAAGATCCATTTTCAGCTATCGCTTACGGTTTACGGTATTCACTGCTAAACATAATACAGGTAAGTCCCGAACTTGGCTTGTTGAAACTGTATGCGAACTACATTCTTGGGAGGGAGCGAAGATCATAGTGATCGACAGCAAAGGCTTCCCAACGTCAGTTCCTGGATTTTCGGCGTGTCCGTAAAACCAACGGTAGCACATAAGAAGATAACTGTCTAGAATCCTACCTTGAAAATAGGAAACTGGAAAGATATGGACTTCAAGGAGGGTAATCAAGCTACCCAAATTTTTATAATTGCGACGCCAGGTGTGGTTGCGATCCTGAAGAGGATTAATATACAGATGCTCTAAAAAATATATCTAAAGGCTAGGAGCTGTCATCGGAGGTAGTGGAGGAGACAGCTGAAAGTTCGAATAGACTTAAGGGAGTACTCTGATGTTATTAGTAAAAAAAATCGAATTTGTTGCTTTTTTTAATAGTTTGTGGTATCAGAATTAATATCCCATAGTTGTTTTAGGCGATAGGTACTCTCTGTTTTGACTAGTGATAACGGTTCATCGTAGATGACGAAGTTGCGCTCGCTTGAGTTTCAGAGCAAGTATGCGGAGTCGGTTTGGGCATTCGGAACAGTTTTTTCTTGTTTATACCTGCGTCTGTATAAACAAGTACACTGCTTCTCCGCTTCAAGTCCGGTTTTGAGGATGGCCTGAATAGCCTTGGACCTTACTCTGAAATCTAAACGTAAAAAAGTCAGGGCCGTTGAAATACGTTTTTCTCAAAACGACATTTTTGCACCTGGCGCAGGTGCTTTCCCAAAAACGGCGAGACCGATCGCATTGTAATTTTAACACAATAATCTGCACACTTATGGCTATCACCGGAACCTAGATCATGTTAAAATTTTTATTCTATCCTAGAAGTTTACCGCATTTATAGCGCGAAACAACGTTTTTTTTTTTGTTACTGCTGAAAAAATGGCCGCAATCTTGTTAATTCACATTGAGATATAAAAATTGAGGTTCGGGCCATAACGAGGGAATCACAGATAAAAAATCTTTTGATTTTATGTTTCTGATACCCAGGAGGGGCGGAATCACCTGCGTCAGCAGATTCGAAATTTGTTTGATCGGTGTAAATTCACCTTTATAAAAAAATTAAAAAATGTTTTTCAATGGTAAACATTTTTTTTGTCTACAGTCCTAGGTGATATTTTTCGAGGGGAAAAAAGTTTGCCCCATTATATGAAATAGTTAAAAAAATTTTTTTTTGAAAATATGCTTATTTTTACGCATTTACAACAAATGCCCCCCTAAGTAACAAGAGCGGATCATTCATTTATGATGGATCCTTTGATACATCTAGGGCAGCACTTTATGTCAGAGGTGATAATAAACTTATTAGTTTACCAAGTTTTTGATCCATACAAGGTGTGGAGAAATTTGGTAGTATACTACTGCTGCTTGAATGGATGGCCAATGCTCATCGAAGGTAATGCAAACGCGCATTATTCGACTTGGAGCAACAGACATCAAAAACAGGGTCGAGTTTTTATGTTAGACGATATTTTAACTGCTGATTTAACTTTAAGGAATCGGGATAATACAGCCATCTTTGTGACTTCTGGATGTCACGAGCTAATTAATTTGACTTATGCTCGATAAGCATAAGCGACATCTGCTAATCCACATTTAGTTCGTCTGCCTTATTGTTCGATATTAGATCCGACAACTTTTTTTAAAACTAAGTACTTAAAATGATAAACTATTAGTCGTAAACAGTTCTAGTCAGAAAACTAGAATAAGAGAAACATACAAATAGCAACTTTTCTTTATCATTGTCGTAAAACATTTTATTTATATACAAATACATGTTCTAATACTCCAATGTACTCACAGCCTAAGCTTCCCTTATGTAAATGCGTGTTTTTTAGCGTCAATCATTATCGAATATCGACGCTACATATATTGCAGTTGGTCAACTTTCAGTTTAAATATAAAAAAACAAGGCAAAAACACCTTTCGAGTCACGTCTTTTATAATAAATTCTCAATATCGTTGTGCACAATTCAATTGATAAAAGTTTATAGGTCGAACGTCCACATTTTATCGGGAAATATCGCAAAATTTCTATCGTTGAAAAATTGATAGTACCATCGTTTACTCTTTTGGATACTGGCACATTATGAATCACATGAAAATTCTTTTGTGTAGCAGAAAAGTGATAAATATCTTTCAAGATAGTTTATCAAATATTTTAAACAATATTTACACCACTGAATTTAAATTCTCTCCATAATTCAAATGTACAAATTGCCCACATTTTTTATCTTAATTAGATATTGGAATGCTTTTTTAATTTGAAGGAAAGACGTCAAAAAGATTAAAGAGAAATTATAAGGTAGTTTTTTAATTTGTATAGTACCGTTTATGACTATGATACCAACTGCTTTTCTGTGTTTAAGTTTGAATGTAACCTTTGTTCTTCCACATGGGTTGAAAGTTATCAAAATTCTTTATAAAATTAGTCTAGGTTTATAAATTTCGAGAAAGATATTGAAAAAATAATGGAAATTCTACGTTGCCTTAAATTCTATGTTACTGTTTTTATTATACTATTATCCTATTTTTTTAAAAATATTTCAGTTGGTGTATTGTTTGAAATGTTAATTGAAAATTTAAGAAAACATTGAAATTTGAACTGTTTTGTGATATTTTCTGAAAAATTGTCGAAATGACTCCAACGTAGGCCCATGTTATAGAGAATTTTGAGACATTTCATCCTATTTAACACACAAAGTTTAAACTCTCGTATAGTTCACATTGAGAGAACCTAAGCAATCATAGAAGAACAGGAAAATCGCTCACTAATAGTATTATATTACAGAATTATTCTCTGATTGTCTCATTAGGGTTTTCAAAGATTAAAACTTTAAACGATTATTCTCTATAAAGGCAATGTCATGGCAAATGTTTGTATATATTAAACTCGACGTCCACTTGGTCACGTTTTTGAATGCAGCATTTTTTGAGACAGTATGCTACTCTTTGCCGTATACAGTATTAAAAAATGGTGGCAAGGCTAAGGGAATTTACAAAAATATATTATAGACGAATTATTGGAATCTGGAAGAGTGTTGAGCGAAAAAACAGGTTTGACAAGAAAATTCTTCCATTAAATACGGTCACATTTAGTGAAAAATAATTTTTCTACAAGGAATGTCATTCATTCAGCAACTGATTTTAACTGTGTTAAAAAAAACGGTTAAAAATCGTGCTTAATTTCGTTTGAGCTTTTCTGTGATTCTTTGTATGTCTAGTCATCGTGTTCATCCTGAGAATGAAAATCATGAAAGTGGACATTTAAAATTTTAATTTTCAACCATTTTTGTTGAACGGTTTTATAGCTGCACTTCGTTTTGATATTTATTAGTCTTTTAATTTAATTTTTTTTTACATAGTTAATAGTCTGAATACTACATTGAATACTACTTAAAGCTTGCAATAAATGATATTCAATCGTAACAAAAGTTTTTAACTTCATAAAAGTATCAGCTACCTCATAATATGTATGTACATCAATTAATCTATAAAGTAACAAAATTGTTTCCGATGAAACATAAAAAAAGCTTTCATGTTCACAGTTTCGGAAACGTAACAAAATTTAAAAATGTTTTTTTATGAGAGAATGCTAGACTTTCACTGAAAATAAAAGGTGCCCTTCACAAGTGACACTGATTCACGACTAATTTTTCGCGGGTTCTCTATCAAAATATATCCATTAGGATACAAATACTACTACAAATTAGCGTTTGTTTATAGCTGTGAGTAGTACCCCCCCCCCCCTTCAAACTTAAGATAATCACTCGAAATATTTAAAACCAAGACTTCGCATAGGAGTATGAGAATTGTTCGTATAAGCGCAGTATAAGTTTATGATGATTGAAAATCTAGATATACACACCCGAGTTCGTAGAAATCGAATTGACTCGCGTTTTATCATGTAAAATCAAAATCTTAGAGGAAAGTCTGGCCGCTATTGATTCGCCTGCCTAACAATTGGATATGCTTTGCAACTTATTTTCTAACTGTAGCAGATGATAGATTTCACAAAATTCGTATTCTACTCATCTCTATACGCCTTTCGAAGAAATTCTATAATTTGTAGCACATGTAATTTTGTGCGTTTAAAGACATATTCAAAATACAAATAAAAGATAAAAATATCCTTCGTCTGTATATTCGCTTAGTTATAATGGATATAAAAAAATTTGTATGCTACAAAAATACTTGGCGTCAAAAATTTGTTCTCGATTAAAACTCTGATTTAGGATTTTTATTTTCTCGATTATGACTGTAGGCTCAAGCAGACAAATAAAAATCAAAGAATGAAAGTAAACGACCTAACACATAGTCGTCACAAAAATACTTTTGGTGGTTACGATGGATTTTGTTTATCTTTGGCTTTTAAAACGTTTAATCGAAGATATATTAGACCTAAATGCAGCAACTCGATCGCATCTAAGTCTAAGATCTTTAGTTTAATGTTTCTCCAATGTATTTCAGATAGAAAAATATTTGACATTTTTAGCTTCTAATTAGAGCGTCCTTTAATCTTATTTTGGTTTTATGTCAATGTTGAAATATTTTTAGGAATATTTTTTTGAATATTTTTTTATAACAACGTTTTTTGAAATAAAAACCCAATATAAATTATATGAACTACTTTCACGGCGATTCATTGTAAAATAAGGATAAAAAATAATATAAGGAATATATTTTTTCAATTCTAACAACAACGGTAAAAACAGAAAAAAAACAATATTCATTTTTTCTTCAATTTCTAATGCATTCCATTCACTGTTTTCAGTATTTGTTCTGCCATTGTGACATCACAGTCAAAATCGGTTGAAGCGATGAGATAATGATAAGTTTGAAGGTAAATCGCATCTGCTTCTTTGGAACTTGGGTTGGGCAATTTCAATTCGCTTAATCAAAAATTCGATTTCATTTTATCGATTTTTGTCATCAATGTTTGTATTTTACAATATTTGTCATAAAAACGATTTTTACACAGTAATAAAAAGTTTTATCCTCGTATTCTTCTATCACTTTGAGTTTGAAGAAGAGTTAAAATTGTCAGGATAATATCATAGATTGTTTTATAGGGCGTCTTGTGTTTGAAATAGATTTTATAATCGATGATAATACATATGTTAGACACTATTATTATCATTATTATACCTTTAGGCCAAATACTTTTTGGGGTAAGCGTGACTCAATCGCTTATAGCCTCGGTGTTCTGTCGGAGATGAAGGAATTCAGCGTATGACGCGGAATAAGGGGGGAGGGGAGGTAGATTGTTAGATTAATCTAATTAGAATGAATGTATTTAAACAACACGTTTTTTCCAGAATCACAATACGTGTGTACTATCAAACGGAATTTTTTCTAACTGTATACGGTACTGCCAGACAGTATTGCAAAAAAAAAGAAATCTCAGTTGAAAAAAATAATACGTATCCTGAAATATTGATCTTTTTTTAAAAGATTAATTCTTTAGTCTGATTAATCGAAACAATCGAGTCCTACATTTTTTTTTAATCGATTAACTTTTTCCGACATCTAAACATCCCTAATTTCAACAAAGCTCCCAAGTCGGATGAATGCCACTATTCTGGAACTATTGGGTAGCAGTTTGGGATAGCAGTTTAATAGCGAAGCAATATTGATAGAAAAAATTTGATATTCACTACTTTTGTTTATTAAAAATGTCTCAATTATGTCCAGCTTCTCGATTGGGAACTGCTGAGCGGCGATACGTCATCTATAATTTTATACCTGTTAAAACTGTTTTTTTTTTTTACAAAAAAAAGACAATTATTTTACTATATCATGTGAGTTTCTGTACATTATACGTCTGTATGAACTGAATTTTACACAAATATAGAATTAAAGTAAATTTGTATTAATTTCTACATGAAACACTTACTATTTACAATTCGTATTGCACTTCTGATTGTCTATTATTCATATTGCTTGCATATTCTGGATCAAATTTTATACATTAATTAAAGTTTATTCGAATTATAATGTGTTAAAGTAATTACATGTAATAGTTCAGAAAAACTATTTTAACAGGAAAATTATTGTTTGAAACTCGAAAAAACAATCGAAAAATGACTTATGTACAAATTAAAATGCATCTTCAAACCACATGCACTGTAATTCGTGACACTAGCGTACCCAAGACTTCAGATCCCAATAGTTCGGTTGTCACATGGCGCTATTATCAAGCTGAAGCATGGTACCCGTCACGCATATTTAAAGGTTAGAATTGCAGACTACGACCTTTTAGCTTTACTCATTTGAAGTTCAGTTCTCAAGTCAAAAATTTCAAGATTTGAATTGGAAACTGTAACAAAGTTCGCTGAACAATTTCTCATGTTTTCATAAGACTCGCTTAATAGAGAAGACAATGGAATATTGAAAAAATCTAATCGCTATCAGTGTATGAATTCTATAGGTTGGTACTTTCCTGCTCCGACTTGGTTCGTGCAGTCGGGGGCGGAGGAGGTGGAGGTTGAGGTCTTGGCGGTCGTTGTAGAAACCTAGGGGAGACTGGCGAGGGTTGCTGCGTCGACTTGGAGACAATAATAGTGTCAGTCTGGGTTTGAACGTCGATTATGTTGCCCTCGGACCTTGTTCTAGTGTGGGCCTTAGTTTCAGGAACATCGGGTCGGGGTGGCTTCTCGGGTCGATCGCCTGACAAAGACATGGACGACGGTCGGCTACCGACGCTAGGACTTCTCTGCAAGTTGGAACCCGTATTTCCATTGGTCTCGCTCATATGGTATGTACTGCTGTTTCCACGCACTTGTATTATACTGACCTGCTGCTTATCTACCGAATACATGTGTGCTCGCTCCAGAGTTAGCAGCTGCAGAATAAATTTCTCATTAGTTATGTAATGGAAACTGTATCCCACTTTCGAGTTGAGAAAATGGTTGATAAAGAAATATGTTTGCAGTTCTATGATATAGTTTCATTGCGAGTTTCTGACGTTGATACATTTTGAATTTTGGATGACAGTTAAAACATGCTGTAATCGAGATGTTCGAAGCGGTGATGCGGAAAATGATGTGTTACCTTTTTTCTTATTCACCATTGGATTGTTCTCAAGATTAGAAAGATCATAAAGCCAGTGCATTGATCGCTGCGGAAGCAAATACCATCGTTCCTCCGCGTGCTTAGTTTCAAATCGAAAAATACTCCAAGAACGAACTATCAAGATTACTGCTGCTTCGTGTCTTATAGTTTAGAGTAAGGAAATGGAAGTATTTAGTAATTTAAAAAGTTTGAAGAACTTCATTTAAGTAGAAAATTAGGAAATTACTGCACTCAAGCAAAACTAAGACATAAAATGTTTAGTTTTCAAAAGATGATTTCCTTATGAAGAAGGTTAATAGTTTAAGAATATTAAAATAACAATATTTTCTCAATCCTCGTTTGAATATTTTTATTTTGGTAAGATTAAAAATTAAAATGGAAGGCACATTGTCTACCAAAAATAAAAAGGATAATATTTACCTTATTTACTAAACAATATTAAACTTATTTTCCTAAAACTAGTTAGTAAATGAGAGCATATTTTGACACTTGGAAATTACAAAATATACTGTCGAAAACAACTAATGTTCAATTTAATTTGATTTTCCTGGGATACATCAACGCAATTTTACATTATTTAGTCATTTGCTTCTTTTTATTTGAACACAAATTTAAAGAATTTGGTCATCTTTCTCATTCACTTTGTTACATCGCGGAAGAGAAAGCATGTTAGATTTCTTATGCGTCTTACATCATTGTTGCCAAGGGCATAATAACATTACGAAGAAACAATTGTTACCAAAAAGATACGTTAATTAGTAACTGGAATGTACACTTTTTGTAATAATAAAACTGCCAAGATTATTCAGAGTTGTATACTCACCCCTGATTCGTTATCCAAATTTTCATTACTATGACGTGGTTGTGGTCTTACAAGACTCGACGGCCGTGTTAGACCAGCTGGCCTTTCCGGAATTGCAGGTTTGCTATTTTTTTCCGATGCGGTTGGACTGTCCGACTTTTTTCTTAGTTCCACCCCGTCATCTGGTTTAAAAATGACTATTATTGAATGTCAAACTTTTCGACAGTGTATAACTTCAGTTTTAGAATTTGAAGCGTTTGAAATTTAACAATTTTAAGCTTATAGCATAAAATTTTTGATAATTAAGATTATGTTCTATAGATGAAAAAGAACTTAATTTTGAAGCATCAAAAAAAATTTTTATCTGGATATTTTAAATTATCAATGAAGAGTAAAAGATGTTCAATTGCAAGACTTTTTGAGTACTTATCTGTTTAAACAGCATCTCCTCAAATTCGGAAATTTTTTAGCTCAGTATTTCAAAATATTTAGGAATATTTCGCTAATAGCTAATTTGACAGGAAGGAAAAAAGTTTTTCAAGGTGAACAGTTTACGACCGGTTCAGAACATCAATTTTTTGTAGGTAGCAGGTTCAGTGTAATATCCATTATATTAAAAATAGATGGCGCTACATGTGTAGAAAAAAGTGAAAATGATGGGAAGCAGGAGCGTGGGAGAACGAAAATGCTGTCACATTGAAGTCGAAAGAGAAATCAACACTTCTAAACATAATTTTTCGACACAGAAATGCCTCTGTACCTGCGCTGGCGGCAATGAGTACTTTTTTGTCTTCCCCACATTTCCTATTTTATACATAAAAACCGGATTCCATGCCAAAATCACAAACAAAACGATCAATTTGAACACACACACACGTTGACCGCATCGTAATATCACATTCTAGATAATATCCATTTTTATGTCCCATCACGTAGCGGCGGCAACGGTCCAAGGATTCATCGCCAAATGTCAGCAGAGAACAGTCGACGCTAGCCTTGGTATGATTATCGCCACCAACTGATAGAGCTATGATTGGATATTATGTAGAATCTGATCTTACAATGCAGTCTTTGTTTTTGATTTTAGCATGGAATCAGGATAGGAATTGCGACCAAAGAAATATAGGACTCATTGCAGTCAGTAAAGGTACAGTGATGTTCCTAAGTCTCGAAAAATTATTATTATAATTAAGTGTTGGTTTTTCTTTTGAATTCCATGTGACAGCATTATCGACCTTTTACGCTTCTATACTTCGCCACATTTTCAAACTTTTCCACTCTCGCATTTTATTCGTACTATCTCCCTTTTCCCGATAAACTATATACTAGGCCAACATCCTGGTACAGGAAACCCCCTTCCGGGGTGCAGGAAACTTTGCAATGTTGCTTTTTAAAACCTAAATCTGCAGTTATCGAATCTTACTATCACTTGAGATTTGAGTAACTCTACAGATTTCGTAAAAAAAACACAGCACACCATTTAAATTTCTCTGATTTATTGGAACAATTTAAAAAGAAAACAGAAACATTTTTTCAACTAAACTGACGAATGTTTAACTGAAACTATGAATTTTCGACTGTAATAGCTGAAATTTAAACCAAAAAGATGAAGTTTCAACTTAAATGATGAATATTTAACTATAATTGTTGAACTTTTAACCGAAATGATGAATTTTCAACTATGAAGATAAATTTCTACAATAAAGGTGAATTTTTAACAATATACATGAATTTTAAACTAAAAAAGATAAATTATCAACAAAAAATTGTATCACAAAAAGTAATGTTCAACAAAAGAAATTAATTTTTAACTAGAATCATGGAATATTTAAGTGGAATAATTAGTTACATTTTCAATTTAAAAAAAAAAAACAACACGTGCCTCTTAAATTACGACCAAAGACCTTTCTAATTTTGTTCTTCTTTTTTAGTTTTGCCAAAAAAAGCCCTTACGCACTATCACCCTTTCCAGAATTTTATTATTTTTTATTAATATTTTTATTACTAGACTATTACTATTTCCATAAAAATGATCGCGATTTTCTTAGTTTGAAACTTTTTTTGAGGATTTTGAAAGTTTGATTGAATTTAATTTTATTTGGAAAATAAAAATGTCTGTTTAATAAAGCAGAAAAACTAGAAAAAATGTTGTCTCCCCTTCTTAAAATCTTTGCTAGGTCACAAAAAACACGTATTATAATTTTAATGTTTTCTTAACCATTTGAGGCAAACTTAGGCTGCTACTAACGGGGAAAGATACCGAAACTTTGTTTAAAATAAGTAAGACGTTATAGCGCATTATTGAACATTAGTTTACTCGACAACCTTAACCTAAAGTGTTTAAATATTTCGTTAAATTAGGGGAATTTTTCTTAGTACATGTTCCGTAAGTGTAACCCCATACAAAAAAGGGCTATTCTACGGAAGCACACGAAAAAATGCATTCTTTGGGTAAATAATTTAAAAAAACTATAACCTGTATTTTGAAGCGCTATATTCGTTATGCTTCTTGGTGCTGCTACAGGTATCGGCCGCCGTTCTTGCGTTATTGGACAAGTTTTTTCAGTAGGGACGGATTTTGATTTCGCTACGCTACCTTCTAATTGTTCAGAATCCAAACTTGATTTATTACTAACATCGGATTCCGTCTTCGTATTCAGGGCTTCACACCCTATATTACCAATAGGCTTTACTTCCTCCACACTTTTCTCAGTGTGGCAATTCGTTTTCGGAAGGTTTTCTAGTAGCTCTTTTTGAGATTCGAGCTGATGCTCGACAGGTTCTACTTGATTGTTATCTGTTTTCATCGAAACTTCACAGCCTGCAGGTTTCATATCACGCTCTAAGTTTTTCTCAACCTTTTCGGCCGGCTTCTCAGACTTATTATAGTGCAGATTTATCAATTCCGAATTCACCTCGTGTTTTTGTGCCTTGTAAGTAGCTCTATTTAAAGTCGCTGTTGCCAGCGGTCTCGGAGGTTTATCGGGTGCGGGAGGAGGCTTATCATCTACTTTTCTCTCGTGTTTGTCTGGAGTGCAACTTGGTGGAGTTGGCGCAGGTTTGTTTTTTCTGCGAGTCGCTGGTTTCGGACTGCCCTGAGGTGGACTTTCTCCCAAGTCACTAAGGCTGCTATTTGACACACAGCGCCGCATTCCAACCACTTGGTTTTCTGAACCATTTATAATTCTTACGTCTAGATCGCGGTCGAAATCTATCTCTCCAGGAAAAAACCAATCGGCGTAAGTCACCAGCTGGTCTACTATAAGACTAGAATTATTTGCTGTACTCATCTCCATTCTGAAACAAATATCACTATTAATTGCAGCATTTGTTGAAGTATATTTATTATTTAACAACTTTTTTTTTTATTTCACCCCGACTTTAATATAGCTCAGAATTTTGAAAAATCCCACTTACGCCATGGGATTCGAATCCTCCGGAGGACTCCAAATTAAATTTGGAGCTATGACAATGGCAATGTTGTGTGGAGTCATTTTATTAACATCCTGATTTTTGGTTAGTACTGCTAGAAATTTTATTAGGAACCTTAAATTTTCTAAGTTTGGTGGCGGTAACTTGTGTAACACCTCCCAGAGAGCTCTTAGCCTGGCTTCGCTTTGAACTATTTTCGCAGCTGCCATCCATTCGGGATACAATCTGGAAAATGAAATGTAAATTCAATCAAACTTTTAAAATGATTAACGACTCCGTACTAAAGCGCCTCTCACTTTCTAACCAAGACCAGTGAAGTAAGTTAGAGGGCGAAAGACGGTAATGTGAGGTTTTTTTTCGAAGAAAATAATTTTATTGCTCTCGGAGTACATTAGAGGTAGCGAAAAAGTTTTTTTATTCTTAGTTCTAACAGGGAGGGAAACTTTCTGTCGGGAATAAAAAACACTCCTAATGTTTAATTTAAAAAAATAATTTGTTCTGTCTTCGCATCTTAAATATAGGCAAAAATCACTAAAAGCGATACACTTATTCTTATTTAAAGAGTAGAATTTGTTGTGAGATGTAAGTTATCAGAGAAAAAAATTTGCACAAAATGAATATACGTATACCTGTGTAGATTGATAGTGTCATTCAAATATTGTTTAGCCTGCCAAAACAGCCTTGGAATTAAAAAAAGTCTTTTTCGCTATTTTCTTAGAGTAACATCAATTTCCTCCATAATTTGACCATGAAATGTATTATAATTTGAATTAGAAATTTGAATTAGAAAATTAGAAAGAAAATATCTGAAAGTGACATATTGTCTTTTATTTAGCCTCAATTTACTTTTGAAAGGAACCTGTACACTTCACATGAACCTTCAAAGTTTACTTTATATGCAGCTTTCTTTGTAGAGTCATGTACAGTTTCCTTTGCCAAATACCTGCGCAGGAGACGTACAGATTTCTTGTACGGGTTCGTCTGCGTCACCTGTAGAGGATCCTGCGAGGTTCTTATACATGAATTTTAAGCTGGATAGTGTGAAGACTAGATAAGAGGATTAGCAGAAACTTGAATGATGTGAAATGGAACAAAGAACGGGCGGAATTAATAGGATGGGATTTATTAAAGGATAATACAGAGGGATTGAAATGGGAGAATATACTTTTGTTAGAGGGAAAGCGGTTACAGTAATAGATTGCATCATTATAAATAACAAGGTGTAGCAAAAAAATAATGAATGTGGAAATGGAAACACGGGTGAGACAGGGTTAGTAGAAGAATGGAACGAACTCTGCAGGAATGTAAAGGAACTTCTGCCGATGAAAGAATATAAGCAATTAAATAGGGATTGGTAGGTAGCATAGTGGGATAGAGAATGAAACCAAGGGACGAGGGAGCCTAAAAGAAAGTACTGTAAGTGTAAAAGAGGGAAAATAGACATAGAAAAATACGTGCAGAGCAAAAAAAAGGTTCAGGGGAAAGGAAGTAGAAAAATAAAAGTTATTAATAACCAAATAAAGGACATAAAATCAAAAGGAGATGCATGGAAGTTTATAAATCAATTCAAGCGATACAATAGGAGAAAAATGTGGAAACATTAGTTTAAGGAGGTAGTTACTGGTCGAACGAGAGGAAGGTGTCGTGGTGGATAAGGGGGAGAGAGGATGAGTAGGGTGAAGAGTTGATTGATGAGGAAATAGATTCAAATAAAAAATTTTAAGAAACGGAAAACGGTAGGGAGAGATGGAATAGGAAATGAAGATTGTATATGTTGAGTAGACGCGACAAATGGAAGGTTAAGAGAGATTATAACAAATGTTTAAAAAGGGGAAGGTTTCCCGGAAGAGTGCCAGGAACGCTAGATAGCGTCATTGCATAAGAATAGAGACGAGGATAAGGTTCAAAAACTACAGAATGATCACGCTTCTCCATATACTGCTTAAAATGTGTACGCAACGGTGTTGGCAGAGAAGTTTAAAAACAAGTTTTAAGTATTTTTGTGTATAATAAAGGGGTTTTTTCGGATACGTAGGCCTTAAGTTACATTATAAAAAGGTGTTTGCTCAGTTTGTCATGTTCTTCTCCACACTTTGTATTTTCTTTTCTGCTCTTACATTTCAATTCTAATTACTCGTTCTATTTTATCGATTCAAAATTTTTTTTATTTATTTTATTTTCCCGCGTGTCTAATTCCATTCCTTTATATTTCTTACAGTTGTTTATTTTACTTGCTGGTAGTTTCTTACGTTTACAATTAAATACATTAATACAAAAATTCTGTACAGCAGTGCACTACAAGATACAATGTTGAAAGTACCAATGTTTGCATCACTCTATTACAGTAATTCTGCATTAAGTCCATGTGTTTCACCAACTTCTTAAGGGCTTGATTGGTCAAGGGATATAAATAAATAAATATATGAGTGTCGAATTTATATTTATAGCATAAAAAATTGGGTGGAGCAAAGAATGGTCTAATAGGAGGAATTGGTGTGATTTTTCGTAGGATCGAATGACGCTACTAGTTTTTCCGTATCTCACATATTTTAAAAAGTTTATAAACAATTTTAAAATAAAGTTGTTCACCAATAAAACCGATTTTGCTCAAAGTTGCACTTATATGGTTATCCTGTGACACCCTTCCAATGTTATAAATAAATAAAACTTTAATTTAAAAAATACTTACTTATAAGTAAGTAAAGGTTCAGGCAACTCTCTTAGGTAAGATTTCAGTGCTCCAGAAATCACGTGCGGATCCTTATACTCAAGAGCAGTTGGCAAATTCAGGCAACAAGCATCTAAACTTAGCTTAATTCGTCGAAGTTTCGATGCACCTCCTGCTATCCTAAAAAGTCCCTCTTCTTCCATTCCCAGCCTCAAGAGTGCTGAGACGCACAGTTGAATTGGCAGCGCGATTTTCCTATTTGTCACTCGCAAATGTTCTTCTAGAGAGTAGCCATATACTGGTTTCATTTCATTGTCGTCTGGAAACGGCACAAAAATAAAAATTTTTGAATGTTAGGAAAACAGAAAGTCATATAGGAGAGATTATTTTGATCAAGATGGTCAGAATGGAGTAACTTACTGATATAGCTCTCTAGTCCTGGAATAAGATCCTCCAGACAGTGCAAAGTACTTTCGTGATATGCTCGTTGGAGTTTCACGTACTGAATTATTATTTGGGCAAGTTCAGTCTCCCTGGACATCAACTGAAACATCTCAGCTGCTAATTGGTCGCGACATTGCTCAACTTTTGCCTCAGCTTCTTCCAGTTCGTCTTTTAAACTATCAACTTTCGTGGCTCCAGTTCCTACAATTTTATATTGTGAATTTGAAGATATATTGTATCATAAAAACAAGCAGAATAACTTTAAAAGCGTTAAGAAATTATCAAATAATAATGTTCTGTTTCTGCAGTTGAATAATTCTTTAGACGAAATTGGGAAATTTTAATTTTAAACTATACAAATTTTAAATTGATTCGCAAACAGTTTTCATGGTCAATGGAATTAAAAAATTCGAACTCTAAGGCTAGAAAATTTTCTATTTGAAGTAATAAAAACTGAGCTGCAAATGATACTAAGCAATTTTAAGTTAGAAATATTAAAAATTAAACAATTACTTTTCAATTAGAGTTATATTAATTTTATTTTAAATAGTTTAAAAATCCTTTAAAAGTTTCAAAATTTTATTTCCAATCTTGAAAAATCTCCATGTTGTTTTTCATGTTGCTTTACATTTATTTTTCCTTAAAATATTCCAGATTTATTTTTGTGTATTTCGGAAATATTTTTAAATCTGTTTAAATATTCTCTTTTAAAATTAATTTTTCAACATAAAAAGTTATTTTAAATTTTCCTAGGTCGTGGCCTATTTGCACCGAAATTTCGGTACGAATTGCCGGCTTTTGTCGGCATACGTGAACACTTCGTTTAAATTATATGAAATCTTTTCAAATTTAAATTACTTTTGAAACTTTTCAGACCTTCTAAATATCTCTTCAAAAAATCAATTTTTTACAAATAAAAAACTAAAATTATAACATTTGAAGTTTAGGATTTTGTTCAGTTTTAAATATTTGATTTACAATTACTGATTTTACATGAACCATAACAAATTTCTAAATATCAGGCATTCGTTATTTTTCTTAATTAAAAAATGTCAAATTTTAAACTAAAAGAATATTTTAAATTTAACAAAAGCCTGTAATTATGAATATATTTTTAAAACTTATTTTCAAATTAAAAATAGTTTAAAAACTTTAAATCAAGCACTTACATTTGTTAACTACTAAGACTTTTCAATTGAAGCAGTTCAGTTTTTAACGTTCAAATCTAGAAATTCATAAATTTTGAGCTGATTCCGAATCGTCTTGTAAAATAAATTATTATTCACTTGTTAATCCTTAATGTACAGTTTAATTTTAAAAATCATTATAATTTATATTCACACTTGATTAATTAAAAAAGGGTTCTTGTATGCAAAATTTTCGATTTCAAACGCTACTCATTTTTTATTTTTTAAGTCTGTAAAACTGCATTATAAAATTCTTTAAATGAAAACTGTACACTTAAAAGCTAAAATTCAAAATGGAAAATTTGTAAGTGAAATATTTTCGAATGACGCATTGTAAAATGAATGATACTATAATTAAAAAAGATAAAAATTCAACTGACTATTTAAAAAGGGGTTGAAATCAAATTTAGACAGACTTTTCTTCTAAAAATTTGTAAAATTCCCGGTCAAAAAATAAATTCACTGTCATTTCCCGGTCACATAAAATTCCCCGTTTCACTAGTTTTTCACTCCAGCGGCCACCCTGAAGGAGTTTAACAATAAATTTTACAATATAAAATTAGAAGCACTCAAGTATGATTTTAAGATTAAATTTGTATAACCGACAGCAGTACTCTTCCGTTCAAGGTAAAAACGTAAGTGACTTTGCGGTTTAGTGATACTTTTTTATAACTGGCACGGCAAAAATAGACATAAATGAAAATGTCACTCACTTTCGTGCATAACTGCCGTCGAAACAAGAAAAATGGTAAGTACATTTTGGGCGAGTCCCCAATCACCTTCACCTTAAATTTCTAATATTTGCTATTTACAAATTATATCTTATTTTTCTTTTTGTTTGCATTTTAAATAATATATATTCACTTAATTGTTGTTTTGAGAGGCTAATTTTAGGAAACTAATTTATTTTTTGTTTACTTAACTTGTCACAGATATCAGATACGATAGTCGAAAGTTATAAATTAGATATCGTAACTACATTGTTACACTGAAAACTGAGAAAAAATAATCATTTCACATTACTACATGAAAGACTACCATATTGGGCCAAGATATAATGATATAATGATTTCAAAATAATGCTTTGCTAATATAATATTCAAAAAACTTCATGCGAGTATACCATTTGCGATTACGTTGACAGAGGACTCATCCACAATGCATTTACTACTTTTCTTGTCAGGGTGGCGTTAAGCACGGACGGGCTCGGTTAGCGATTGGATGTATAACCGTTCGTGATTTTCACGTGATCGCATTTCCCACTGCGTTGAGCTGCTGTTAAATGGAAGGTTTGACGTCGAGGGAGGGTGTAGACACCCGCGGATATGGAATATCTACATCCAAATTCGACTGTAGGTAACCAGCTGCCCTACTCTCTAATTTTTTAATGCAGTCCGGTCACTTTGGGTTTCAATATATCAGAGAAGAAAAAAGTTTTTTAAAATATGTACAGTGCATGCCAATGTGTCTTTATTCTTGTGTCGATGGCATACTTAGCGGTTATTGCGCAAAAATCTGGTGAGGAACTGTCCTCCCTTATTTGCCGAAAAGCACCGAAATAATGCGCTTGGAGTAAATAGGTCAACTGTGAGAAGCTCCTGTATTGATAAATTTGTCTAGAAAATTTTTATTTTTTAAAATTATTCTACAAAGCCTTAAGAACTTATATCGTTTTCTAAAAATTAAATATTTTCATAAATGTGACTATAAAGTGGTTTACAAGAAAAAAAATATCTTCAGTACTGCTGCACCTATGACAACGAACACAGTGTAAAAAATATATTAATTTTCTGTTAATTCAGCCATATAAAAACGTTCGATTAATAATGACGCAGTAGAGATGTTTGCTTCATTGAAGTGTAGCGGTACATTCAAAGACCCGGGCGGGCTTTGAAGCACAGTAGTACGCAGCTTCTGGAACCTCAGTTCATTGTTTTTATACAATCTATTTGCATGATGTTAATACTTTTCCTTTTTTAAACATTAACAGCTTTGGCTGGTTGTGGTAGGTGACTAGTATTCAAGATAGTTTTTTCTTGTGAACTACTTTAAAGTCACGTTTATAAAAATATTAAATTTTTGAATAAGATATAAGTTCTTAAGGATTTGAATAAATAAAATAAAAATAAAAATTTTCTAGACAAATTGTACAATACAGGAGCTTTTCAAAGATTACCTGTCTACTCGAAGCGCATTATTTCGGCGCTTCCACCAATCGACGCAAAAAAGAAGACACATTGACTTGCACTTAAAAGTTTTTTAAAAACTATTTTTATTTTCTGGGATATTCACGCCCAAAATGACCGGACTACATGAAAAAAATAGAGAGTATGAAGTTTTGGTTATCTGAAGTTTTCTACTCCATTGAAAAAAAATCCAAGCAAATGCGAGCGCATCCAATAAAAATACGGCTACAGATGATAAGAGATACTTAGGAAGGGTGGATTTTAAAATATAATTGTCCATAAAGGATATATATATATATATATAAGTAATAAAATAAAACAAAGAAATTAAACTTTACAGTGGCTTGAAGCTCTTTGAATAATCACTTTTAAAAAGTTGTAATATTAATAAATTAAATAATGATTTGTTGTATTTCATGATACTTACCACCGGCATTATGTTTGCTGGCCTGTTGATATCTTGTTCTCGCACTATCCATATCCAATATCAAGCGCTGCAGATTTCTTTTGTGTTTTAGAATATTTGGAACATCCGTTTCTAGAATGTGCAAAAGAGGGGCGGCTACATATTGTTCCAGCTTCGATTCGTGTTCGACGGTTTCGAAAGCTAAGGCCACTTGTGCTCGACCACATTCTGACATTACAAAACTCAAGAGACTTTCCTCTCCCGCAGTTTCCAACATCGTCTGTCCTAATACCCATTCTGGACACTTTTTCTGAAAACAACAATCATGTTTCAAAAGTTAAGTTATATTATTTTTTTACCAAAGATCAATCATATATGCAGCAATACTTCCATAATTGAATAGAAACAATTGCAACATATAATTATTGTATACAATATTTTTCATTGTAAAATACCTTTACAGGAAAATTACTATGCGCAAAATTTAATATTTTCTGATTTGGGATTATTCGTCTGAAATATAAATTAAAAATAAGAGATCAGTGTATACGATGTTACAAAATTGCACATACCAGGCGCTTTTCTTTATATGTTGGATCTTGTGCAACTGTCTGGTTCGGTAGATTTCCAAAACGTTTATTTAACCCATTGAGAGCGGCTCTAATTTGTTCCACGTGCTTGTCTGCAGCTTGCAAATCGTCTGTCAATACTTCCGTTTTCCCAGCTCTGAAAATAGATGGTACTTTCATTACCAAAAAAACAAAACAAAAAAACAATTCAATACTTGGCTGTATATACAAATTTTAATTGTAAACAACTATGAATATATTTTTACGGAAATTAATAATACATACATACACTTTAAATTCTAAGATTTCCAGGTACTAAACACATTTGAATACAACTGTAATAAAATCCGCCGATGAAATGTGTCATATACATTCGTTGTGTACTATCTTCCTTTTTATCGCAATTGTTCTGATAATTTTTTAGATAGGATAATGTTTTAAGTTGGTTTTAATTATAATAAAAAATTTTAAACCTCTAAAACTTCATAAAATAGAATATAACGAGTTCTAGTTAAAATTAGGAAAAAATTAGAAAATTAAAATTAGAAATTATAAAGCAGAATTTACAAATTCACAATATTCTGGAAAATGTTAATAACAAATATTGTTTCAGAAAAATTACTTATGAAAAAATATTTATAATTGTAAATTAATGTTTAACAAATATGTACTCAACTAAAAACGAAAATAGAATTTTAATTATATACCTAACGTACTAATTACGATTATAATGTTAATTGTTGCAATATTAATATTAATGGGTGCACCGCATGTTTAATTTTTCTTAGACGACAAGCAACTTAAAGATTGTAATTATTATTCAAATATTAATAATCAAATATTAAATATTAATTTTCAAACTAAACCTAAAAACCTGTTTTGTTTTAATCCTGCGATGAATAAGAATGCGAAACGTGTTGAATGCTTATCAATTCTTAGAGTGATGTGCATTAATTTTCATATCAGTTAAATATGAAAAAAATAAAATGAAAGGGAATCATATCACATTCATTGCTGAGAATGTGGTTACACGTCTATTTTGTTTACTTTAATAATGGCCTTAAATAAATTATCTCGTTAAATACGGTTTTTATTAGAAATAAAATTACGTATGTAAATTATGCATGTACGTAGCCTTTGTTTAAATTGCATAACGTAAACAATGTTGTGCGTATTGCAGTTATTCCAATGTTCATTATCATTCTGGCAAACTTATGGAAAAGGTAGAATAGGGGTGGGGGGGGAGGTAAAAAAGGGAAAAATCCCATTTTTTGAGGTGAGTCCAAAAAAAAGACCAAACGAGGAAAAAATGTAGAGCTGAATCCCCTGATTAAAGGCTT
>JAAAKG020172308.1:0-27251 GCA_010014905.2 Druon quercuslanigerum
GTTTACTTTCTAAGTCCATCGTAGGCGCACTTGCTGGTACATAGGTTACTACATGTGGTGTCATTTCATTGTTTATCCTATTAGTGGTGCAATAAAAATTTATGCAAATATTCGGAAGACATTTTCGTAATAATTCGCAGACTCCGCACTTATAAAGTGCAAAAAGTGTCATGAGAATCAACGAAGCATAGCTTAAGTAAGACAGAATGTTCGTCGCCTTTTCTTTCCAAGAATGATATCGTCTAATATTCTGTACTTTGTTAAAAACATTTTCTATCTCATCTAAAGATTTTCCAGCTAATTTTAATTCCTGGTCATTTATTTGTCCCTTAAAGGGCAGGAATTCATTTCTTAGTAGATTTAAATTGGATTCTAAGAAAGGTATTGTTACATTTTTTCGATATGAAAAATTTTGCGTTTTTACTTTAGTTTTGCTAAATTTTACAAAAGTGTACTCTGTATGTAAAATACAGTTATCCAGGGCTCTATTCAAGGTTACTCCTGTTATTGACTTTTCAAAGTTGGAATTGTCACAGTTAACTTGTACGATCTCTTCCTTGTTAGGAATCATAATTACCCCTTGCTCATTTTGTAAAATGTAAAATACCGTTTGATTAATAATGATTGCATTAACCTGACACATCTTGTTGTTTATGATTCTAACGCTGTTTCTAATCAATTGTGTTTAACGTGGTTTCGTTTCTGCTAAGAGATAGCTAGGTTTCTTTCTTTTACAAATCCTAATAGTTCCTAGTAGTTTACAGTAGCTAAGATCGCTTTCTGACGTGGGGAAGTAAAGTGTTCTTTGATCGTTGATCATTACATAATTTTCATTGGGTATTACTACGAAAAAATTGTCCCCCTTTCGTACTGGTATCGGAATTAAGTGATGTATTTTGTAGCTTTCCTTTTCCATTATTGGAATTCGAATTGAATAAACGAATTTACTATTTATCAACAAAACAGTTATCTTCGAAATGTCAGTGTGCTCGGAGGTAAGATTTGAGGATGCATAATTCCGTGTTTTCCGTCATTTATTGCATTAATTAATTATGATATGTCTTCGCCTAATTCCGATATAGCAATTGACATGATTATTGTTTGATTAGCTATTATTATATTTTCGATGTTTTCGTTCGTTTTATTGGCTAACTTTTTGTAAGCGTACAGAATGCTTTTACTTTTCGCAAACATGGAATCTTCATCGTGTGCGGCTGAGTTTAAAATAGTCCTAATTACTTTAGTCTGATTTTGGAGTGAGATTTTTAGAATTCTGTTTTCGGAATATAGTACTTCAAACTCGTGGTTGATATATTCTAAATCGCTTTCGGTTAATGTTCGAAAGAGGGTTTTGGAGATGCTTCCCACGAAATTAAAAATTCCCCTTTTGTACCGGTTCTTTCCTAATAACTGATTTAGTAACAATCTTCGAGTATTTAGCCGCTCAATTCTAGATTTTAAGGTTTGTAATTCAAATTGTTCCAAGCATACATTACATCGCTCCGAGAAGACATTGACGAAGGCGCTTAACTGCCCAGACGATTGCTAGAAGTTCTTTTTCGGTAGTGGTGAAGTTTCGCTCAGGATCATTCAGTATTCTTGAGATGAAGCAAAGTGGGTGTCCCTGTTGAGATAGAATTGCCCCCAGCCCGACGTTGCTTGCATCAGTAGTCAACGTGAATGTGTTCTTAAAGTCTGGATACCTTAAGACCGGTGCTGAGTAAAGAGCATCTTTCAATTACTTAAAACTTGTTTCGCAAATCGATGTCCATTTGAAAGGTTGATTTTTCTTCGTCAATTCATTTAGTGGTTTAGCTATTGTAGAATAGTTTCTTATAAGGAAGGACATGACTTTTTTTTGTTTCTCGGGTCTTTTGAAATTTTGGACAGCTGATAATTTATAGGGGTTTGTCTTCACTGTATTTTCTATGATCACATGCCCTAGGTATTCTAGTTCTGGCCAAAGAAATTCACATTTGTCCGGTTGAAGTTTAAGTCCGGTTGCCCGTAAGCGAAGTGTACTTCCAAAGACAGCAATGTCGTCTAGGTAAGCCAAGCATATTTTTGCGATTACTGCTCTTAATGCTGTATCCATCATTCTTTGGAATGTTGCCGGAGAATTCTTGAGTCCCATCGGTAGGCACTCGTAGTGAAAATGTCCCTCATTTGTAGAGAACTCAGTGTATTTTTTTGAGTCCTCATGCATACAAATTTGGTGAAATCCTGAGCTCAAATCGAAAGCTGAAAAGAATTTTGCTTTTTCGAGTTGGTCCAAGATTTCGTCGATTACCGGAAGTAGTTAGGCATCTTGATCAGTTTTCTGATTTACGCGTTTTTCTCAGAACCACATTTTCGGACCTAACGGAAGTGATTGAAGACGCTGAAATGAACCAATCGTTACCAAAATTTTTTCAAAATGTTCCTTAGGAATTTTTCTAATAAATGAACTACGATCAGCCGAAAATATTGAAAATTGTTTATTTAAAAAATAATACGTGAACAAAAAAATGCGAAAATCGTAATTTTTTTCAAAACCTCATAACTTTTGTCATTTGAACTTTTTTTCATGATCGTAGTTTATATAATAGATAATACGGTACAGATTAATAATGTGTTCGGGTTTTGTGTTTCTGATCACGGGTTTTGACGGAACCACTTCCGGTAGCGGGACGCCTCCTCCCCGACATGCTGCCATTGATGGTCGCCCCGTCCCCCCTTTTTTTGATTTATTCAATTTGAAAAATTATGTTCTCTAAATAAATGTGTGTTGACATCCACAAAAAATTTAAAGCTTTTTACCTTAAATCGTTTTCTCAAAAAAATTTTTAAAAAAATTCACTTTTTCGGGTCCACAAGGTGAGAACCTGCCTTAACTTCCTGAAGTCAATGACAATCCTCCACTTCTGTTTTCCGGATGCATTGCGTTTTTTCGGGGCTACCCAGAGTGGTGCGTTGAATGGTGAGTTTGAAGCTTCTATTCTTGTTTTAGTTACCATTTCTTTCACTTCATTAGAAATCTCTTCCTTGTGACATTCTGGATGTCGAGGTTGACGTATATTAATGTTAGCTTTATCCTTCAAAACTATTTTGTGTGACGCTAGGCTTGTGCATGGTAATGGATCTCCTTGTAGTGTGAAAATGTCGTGATATGAGATAGCTATCTTCTGTGTCTGAGCTCTGTGAACATTTTCGATATGTTCGAGTCTCAAATTTGCATTCAATAATTTCAATCTAGCATTTAATTTATTCTGCGTAATGTAGTTTATGCGCTCCTCTCGTGCCGGGATAAGATTGATATATTTATAGTTTATCTCTTTGTCACTCAGTCTTAAGTCCATTTCTGTTTCGTTACTGACAGGAATTTGAACTTGTGAGTCATCAATCCGGTAAATGGTATTTGGAATGTAGGGATTGTCTTCTATGATAATGTGCCCTTCCTTCTTGTTTGTTTCCACGGATATCATTTTTATGGAGTTCTTTGGGATAAGGATTCCGTCATACTCCAAAAGTAGAACTTATCGTCAAGATGGAGGGATTGGTTGGACAAGTTAAACTGATAGGAGTGCAGGAATGGTGTTCCGATGATGCCTTCCTCAGGGATTGAAAACTTTTCTGGTACGATTAGAAAGAAATATTCTTTACCTTGAAACTTAAATTTCGTGACTTCTTTCGTCCTGTGCTTGTCATTTCCCATTGAAAACTCTTTTTCCATGATAATCCTATGGTGTTTTTTATTAAGACAATTTTCTATTATTAAAGTGATCGATGCACCGCTATCAACTAATAATTTGACTGGTCCTTGGGTACAGTTCACACAATTCGGAGGTCGAGTTCCCGAGGCTTTTGTATGAAAATTTCTTTGTTTAGAGAAACATTGAATTTCGGTATGTCCAGGTATTTTGCAGTGACTGCAAAATATTTGGAGTGTCTGCTGCAAAGGTATGCTGTGATTTGGAGGATTATTCATTGAAGGGTATTTTTGATTGTTGAATTGAGAGTTTGGAGTTTTAAAAGGCGTTTTATGGGGGTTTGTACGGATAGGTAGTTGAGGTTTAATTGTGTTTTTCGATTGACGAATTTTACTCCGTTCAGCTAACCACACTTCTGATTGGATTGCCATTTGTTGAGCTTCTCTAATGTCGTTTGGGTTTCTACTCGAAACTCGGTCTGAAAGTTCTTCTCTTACGTTCATCATGTATTTTTCTAAAATAGTTTGTTCTTCATTTTTTATACAAATTCTTCTCTCGTCTATTTGGGGATTTTTTGATTTTACAGCATACAACAGTTCATGCATTCTTTGGTTAAACCTTGTGTTGAAATTTTGTGTGGTTTCTCCCGTTCCTTGAATTATTTGTGAAAGTTTTGTGCGATGTGTTTCCAACGATCCTGTTTTCCCAAAATTAGTTCTAAGGGCTTTAAAAAGATCATCATATTTTTATATCGATAAAAAGCGAATAGCTTTCTCAGCTTCTCCCTCGATTTTCTCTACAATGATCCAGTTCAATAAAACTCCTGGATTTGCACACTGTGCTTCAATTCTCTTCACAAGAGCGATGAAGGGTTCAACTCCCATATCGTCTTGTCCATTAAATTTTTTAATTAATTTAATCGCATCCCTTGCAGGGATAGTTTCGTTTAATACTGTTCTACTTTCAACTCTATCATTTAACCTCTGTGAAAGCCTGTCTCTTGTAGGGCTATCTTCATTTTGAGTTGTTGCTCTTTCCTGTCCCAACCTTTGTGGTCCCATCAACGCGTCATCATTCGTTGTTTCAGAATCTTTATCGTTCTCCCTCTCAATTTCGTCCGAAGTAACCAAATCCAAATTTTTTGCAATGGAACGTACTTCTTCCTTACAGCTATTTATTGCAAGTTCCATGTTAGTCATGCGGTCTGATAAATTTTGTAATATTTTTAAGATTTCTGTGTTTGTTGTTGAAAGTTGTGATTTGGGATTATCTGTTATTTTTGAAGTGGTTGGACATGATTTTCTTGGGAATTCTTGGTCTCTGCAGGTGTGGGTTTCTTAATTTCGTCCGCCATGGTTTCCTTCTTTTTTGGAGTGTGTGTTAGTATGTATGTAAATTTTTTACTTCCCTACCAATGTTAGCGGGTGTCGGATGTTACGTCGCGTCCCGTTATTCAAACTCTATATCGTTCGGTACATGAAATTACTCGCTTACGCGTACAGTCCGTGGCGACGTAAGCCGTCCAGCCAGTGACTATTATCTAATTTAAATTCACTATTTGAAAACGAACGTGCTACAACCTTGGCCAAATATTGTGAATCAGTCGATGAACGTTTATTAACGAAAGGTCTAGTCTCGCGTAGTCGACTATCCTTACGTGGGCGTGGAGAGTCGTGACAGAACACTCCTTTTATTTTGTTTATAGACAAATATATTTCCTCTTCTTTTTACTCACTTCAGATCACCAGTGAAGACAGTTGGTGGCTCCTGCAATAGATCTTCTCGTTCTGGTCAGCCGTGGGTTCCAGAGTCCGTGAATTCTGCAATTCCAGGTGCCAACTTGGTTGGGTGACGTCTCGCCTTTTAGTCTTGTATTGTTTGCAAGAAAAGGAATCACAACTGTGAGCATATTTACTTCAGCTCAGTATGTGTTTTCCTGATTATTAAATTCCGTAGAATGGTTCTTATTGATACTTTATAAGAATGACGTATCAATTAAAAGTATCCTAGCAGGATCGCTAAGTTATGTGACGGTGTAAATAAAAATACACTTTAATTTAATTTATCCTGAAGCAGATTCGTAGATCTGGTCGGTAACTTTATTGGAGACACAAGCTACTGCCGTAACAGTCAGGCAAGGAATGGTTCTGTCTCCCAGGCCCTGCAGGGTCGGTCCCTGGAATCCAGAGTATAGGCGATATCCCTTATCTTGAAAAGGGAGGGAGTGCTATCTCTTCTGACCCTACAAGACTATTCTATTTTAAGAAAAAGCGTTGGTAAAGCTAGAATATTCTTTCTCACACGTTCCCGCTTTACAATTAATTACTTAAACAATTTCGATTAAAAATTAAGAGTTTTTCTTTTTTCTAAGAGTTAATTTGTTAACGGAATCACTACTAAGTCCACTAAGAATGTTTTATATTTTCAACCATTTGAACATTTTAAACAAATTTATTATGCACTATATATTTAATAAGAATTAAAAAAGAATTAAAAATTTATAATTCTAAGAAATTACATTTTCATTAATTTCAGTTTTTTTCCTTTTTTTTATATTCTTCCAGTAATTTAATAATCTCTTTGATTGAATATTTTGCTTTATTAATATTTTCTGCAGTATATTTTGTTTTGCAATATATTCTTACATACATTTTACTTTGTTTAATCACTTAGTCGAACCAATAACCAGTATTATTATTATCTATTTTAATAAGCTAAAGCATTGCTAAAGCATCACTTAATTGAAATTCATTTCCAAATAAAATAATTGCAAGTAAATTAGTGGGTCGCGCGCGTATGAGCTTTTAGCGTCATATTAAATTTCATTAAATTTCATAATTAATGATTCTTGGTTGTACGTAGAGGGTGATGGCTAATTAATATATTGAGAAAGGTCTATTTAACGTCATATTCAACTTCAGTAAATTTCAGTTCGAAATCTTAAAGTAGAAAATCTATGTAATATAACAGTAGCGATTGACACTTATACCACACAAATAATGACTCTTGATTGTATGTTGAGGGTTAACGTTAATAGAGGGTCCGAGTACAATAAGGAGACGAGCGCTCGAAAAGGCATAAAATAATTGTCCAAACTTTTTTCTATGTATAATTTTTCTTTCCTATGTATATTTTTAATAATAAAATTAAAAAACGGATGGCAAAATGTCGCCAAATTCAATTATATTTGGAACATAAATCGTATGCACTCAAACAAATATTATTGAAACTATTTGAAACTTGGTATACATACGCACTATACCCTAGCAATGCCTACAAAATGAAGAAAAAAGTTAAAAATGCCAATTGTTTAATAATAATTCACTGCAAATGAAAAGTTTTGAGGGAACTTTAGAGTTAAAACAACTTTCAGTGAGACATTTGTTCTTTATTATTGGAGGAAGATTTCTGGTAATTTTTAGATCGATTCATTGAAAATTGGCGGAAATATCCATTTTGTAAGGAAACACGCCACGCCGTCTACGATTGCATCGTTAGCAGATTCAAGCACTTCTCAACGTTAAGACTCTCGCCTGCACACTGTCCTATGAAGTACTTTGTTTTTTCAAAAATTAAAGAAAAAACCCTGATCATTACCCCAATGATTAGAAAATCACTGCTTTATATATTTGGAAATATTGTTGTTTTAAGTGAATTAGAAAATAACTGCACGGAGAGACTTTATGTATTAATATTTCTCTTATCGCATATCCATAATTTTGTAATGGATTTGAATTGCGAAAATTAGTATAGTGCTTTGAAATAAGTGAAATTAAATGTTGTACATTTCGGTACAAACGCATGAGAAAAAGAATGCGGGAGGAAAGCGTATGAACACACATTATTACATAGACTACAAATGCTTCTTAATATAGATGTGTGTATATGCTTTGAAGGTCGCTCGCTGGCTACGATGAAGTTCGTTTACGAATCCTATGTTAATACCTATACGCATATATAAACCTATTCTATAACTATAAATCGCACGCATGTCGTGTTGTTACCGAAGGGCCAGACAGTAGGAAGGGTAGGCAAACTCGTCATTTAGAGTCTCGAAAATCAGATATTTGCCACGGAGGTCATCTCACTCAAGTTTCCTGTTTCAAAACTTGAGTGAGAATTTACGCCGGCCAATATCTTGATTTCCCAGGTTCTCATCTATGCCTACTGACATACAACATATTTTAAATACTTACTTTCACGATATTTTTTACAAAACTTGTTATTGACCATTATCAATTTTTCACACTTACAATTTTTAGACAGTAAATAAGACTATTTCTAAACGTCAATACTAATTCTTGCTCGGTCAAGTTTATAATAATACGTACAGAAATACTATCATCTCTTATTATAGCAGGAATCTTTATAACAGCACCTCAATTATCCCTAAATGCTTACATTTTATTTTAATTATAGATATAGAATAAACCAAATATTGATATCAAAAATCTTTCCGTGTAAAAATATGGAAATTTGTGCTTCGTAAGTTAAACGTTTTAGTACAGGAACATTAAAATTAGATACTCTATTTATTATTTCTTAACCGTTTTATTGCTATATAACTAATATAATCACTTTCTCTTTCCAGATTATTACTTATCAGTAATGTTACTATTTTGTAACATATATACAATTACATAATTATGAATAGGTTCATTTTGCAATGCATATAGCAATTAATTATTATGTTAAAACCTGTTTGATTTTTATATATGCTCATAATAAAATGTGTACTGTTACAAATTTTCATTTCGTGGTCTGCAATAATCTTCATGATATATTTTTAAACCAAAATTTGTACAGGTTTTTATTGAACTATCTCCTAATCATTCCATTCTATGTTTTTGTTTCTGTTCTATGATATCCTTTTTCCTTGAATTACTTTTTTTTAGTTATTCCTTTAGTTGTTTGTTTATTATTTGTTAATTATTTCTTTATAAGTTATGAACAATCATGAAATAACTAAAAAAAAGTATGTGTGTTAACTTTTATTATTTATTACTTCACCTTAAGGAAAAAAGTGCAAGAAGTTTAAAAATTTTTTAAAACGCAACTTTGTAGTATTATTTTAAGAAAATATTGTTATAAATAATAATACATTTTTTAAGCAATTACTTTTTGTAAAACTTTAATAAATTATTTTCGTGATGTAACTGAAAAATTAAAAATATGTTGAAAATTGCAGAAAAAACCGCGACTTTCTACCTCTATTCTAAAAGCAAAAAGTGTTTTTTTTTAAACTTATTTTTGTTAGACGTATTTTATCACAAGTATAAACTGAAACATGTGTTTAAACATTATATAACGTTTCAAAGCCATTTTCCTATATATTTCGTGTGGCTGCAATGAGAAACATTGATCGATAATCGACGATTCTGAACTTATGAAATTCCAAGATTAGTTTTGGAGTTTGGGTGATTATGTTACCCAAAACGTTTCAAACAGTTAGATGATTAAGAGAAAAATTGAACTATCAATATTTAAAACAATATTACCATTGAAAAATGGACCTATTTATAAATATGTAAGTATATAGATTTTACAAAATAATAAATTCCCTGATGAATAATAATCTGGAAAAAGTGATTATATTTGTGATGTAGTGCAAAAGGATTTAGAAATAATGAAGAGAGTATCTAGTTTTAATATTCCTAATTTAAAATGGCTAAATAAATGTATGAAAAATGATCACAAATGATGGTAAGCAGTTGCAAAAAGGTGTTTTATAAATTGAGTAATAAACAACTTGCGATGCAAAAATTTCCATAATTTCATTTATTTACTAATTCACTGAAAACAAGGATATTTCCAAAAATATAAGTCAGTGATTTTCTATTACCTGGGGGAAAAAACAGGCTTTTTTATGTTTAATTTTGGAAAGGACCGAGTACTTTATAGGAGAGTGTACAGGCGAGTGTCTCAATTTTGAAAAGCGCTGGAATCTGCGAACAATGCAGACGGTGTCGCGTGTTTTCTCTCAAAATGGATATTTCCGTCAATTTTCCATTAATCGATCTAAAAATCTCAAGAAATCTTCCTCCAATAGTAAGGAGTAAGCACCCTCAATTAATTAAAATGTAGATTCTTCCACATATCTTGAGGAAGGTCTATTCAACGTCATATTCAATTTTTAATAAATTTCAGTTCAAAATTGTGAAGGAGCAAATTGATGTAGTATGAAAATATCGATCGAAATCTATTCCACAGCATTTATAACTCTTGTGTGTCTTTTGACGGGTAAGCTAATTAATTTAAATTCAGATTCTTCCACAGATCTTGAGAAAGATCTATTCAACTTCATATTCAATTTCAATAAATTTCAGTTCAAAATTGTAAATGAGCAAGTTGTTGTAGTACGAAAATATTTATTGAAATCTATTCCACAGGATTAAATAATCTTGGAGTTATATTGAGGGTGAAGACTAAACCCGATTTTCCCATAGATTTTAAGAAATGTATATTCAACTTCATGTTCAATTTAGGTAAATTTCGGTTTAAAATTCTAAGCGAGAAAATTGCTTTAGTGGTTAGAGAGTGGGGTAGTGAAATATATTTCAATTATTATTTTTTTTCTAACTGTTGTTTAAAGATAACCAATACAACTCAAGCAAAAACATACACAAAATATTTATAAAAATATATCTGTAAAACGAAAACTTCTAACTATTTATGTACCCGAATGTACAGAAAATTGTATAAACTTTGAAATCTAGGTAGTAAAAAGGAGAATAAGTAGCTGACCCTTTTCCCCCATTACAGAAAAAAATGGAGGCAGTAGCAGACCGTAATTATTAGCCACAAGCAAGTTTAAGAGTTTGGAGTTTTCGAAGAAACTTGACCTAGGTTCATTAAAGTCTACTTTTCAATTATAAAAAATTATGTGAAATTATTGAAACTGCGCAGTTTTCTTTTACCCTCAGGCACTAAATTAAGCGTACCAAATGCAGGCCTGAAGATGAATGAAAAAGATATATTAACTAAAGTGATAATCAATTCATCAAAAATTTCTTTTTATGATATGGTAGGTAACCTGGAGAAATACCTATGGACATACATTAAGTTAATTGGCGTCAAGAAAGATTATTAAATGAGACAAGAATAGTTTTCTTAAAAGTTATCCCTTACTTTATTTTTTATAAAAAAGGGTTTAAATGCACAAAAGTCGAAAGGACCTTATTTGTTTAGAATAATATGCTTCAATAATATGAAAAGTACTGAAATTTTTGTGGTATTTTATCATACCATCTAGAAGTTATAAACAACAATTTAGTTTGTGTCGAATTAATTTGAAGTTAGGGTCATATGTGTTCCTCGTTGACGGGCATATCCTGGTATGGGTTGGAGAACGATGCACGGACGCCCTGCAGGCAATCCCGGAGCCAATCTGATATGAGGTTTTTACGACTGGAGGTCGGGTCACTCGATAATTAGATCGGGACCAATACTCAACTGGTTGAGTATACAAGTTGGTTACAACAGGCAACTCACGGGTCGACTATCCAATCATTTCTACGAGTGTGGAGGATATAAAAAAGTACTGCCATCTCTATGCAAGTTATCTAAGCCCAAAGTAACGTGCCGGAATAAACGTAAAGGCTCGAAAAGATCGCGTCGAAAAGATTCATAAAGGTTTCGGAACGATTGCGGAAAGGGCTCGGAAAGAGTTCGGGAAGGGCTATGTGAACTTTGCTTCCGTTTCTTTCCGAATTACGAGCTGTCCCACAAACCTTTCCGAATGTTTCCTAATGTACCTCTTTCCGACTTCTTTCCGATCATTTTCGAATGTTTCCCATTTCTTTATGAATAACTCCCCCCGATTTACTCTTTCCAAATGTATAAAGTTTATTTCCGAATCAAATAAAAAAGGTATATATTCTCGTAATAATAATTTATTTCTGTCTTAAAAGCATTTCAAATTGCAGTAATCGTATTGATTCCTTTTGAACCCAACAAAGGCTAATTCTAAAAACCTAGGAATAGTGAAATTTCATAACTTAAAAAGCCTTTTTGACTTTCGTACATTACGTGCATTATCGCTGCAAATTATCACATTTAAATATTCCAAAATTGAAATATTCGGAGCTAAATTGAATGATGAAACCCATAAGAAGCATGACTTTGATCGATTTCCATATTCAGAATAAAAAACAAGGTTTACTAAAAAAGTCACTGAGCAGAATTACCTTTACACTGAAAGCACAAAAAGCACTATAGGAAATTAGAAATATCCGAAATTTGTTGAGATTTCAATCAAGAATCTTTGGAAACGCTTTGACAGCATCTCGCCTTTGCTTGTCTTCAGCGCCATTTTCATCTAAGATTTTGCTTCCTCACTTGCTCACTCGCTTCCACTTGTGCGATCGATAAACCCAATCGATAGTAAGCATTGAATGTCAGTATATGTTTTAAAAAAATGTCGTTTAAAATCTAGTTCAGTGCAATCTAATACCTGCTATAATCGATATGAATGAAATCGAAGAAACAAATTAGCGACCAAAGAGGAATTGAGAGCGATTTTCCAAAGGTTTTTGTTTAAAATCACAGAAATTTTCGGATATTCATGAAATGTTCCTTTTTTAGGTTTTTGGAAGAAATCTTTATACGACCGTTTATTAGTAATAGAGAATGAATAACAGTGGGCACACATCAAACAATTCGAAAATTGACTTTGTTGTTGCGGATGAAAGATTAAGAGAACTAGTCAAAGATACAAGGGTCATGAGGGGTTCTGATTGCAATACTGATCATTACTTTCTGACCTCCAAAATTAACTTAGGTCGGGGATGGAGAAAAAAGAGAACCAAGAAAACCAAACATAGTATGGATAAGGCAAGTTTGTAGGCGCTTATACGAAATAAAGGTATAGAAGGCGCATGGACTATGTTCCGGGATATCATTGTTAGATGTGCTATCGAAGTGTGTGGTACCACGGTTGGAGGAAGAATATCTGGAGATGCGTGGTGGAATGATGAAATTGAAGCTGCACAAAAAACAAAGAAAGAAGCATACAGTAGAACTTTGAACATGACAGGTCTTGGCGATGAGAAAAGAAAGAGACGTCAAAATGATTACAGGCGCAAAAAGAGGATACTCAAGCGATTAATTAAAGAAAGTAAAGATAAAATTAGAGCAGGAGAATAAAAGAAAATACAAAACGACTTTGAAGGAAGCAAGAAACTACTTTGTAAAGCAATGAAGGGAATTAAAAGTACAGAATTTGACAACATGAGAAATAGCAAAGGGGAAATGCAATATGAGGCAGGCGGGGTTAGAGACGCTTTCAGAGACCATTTGAGAGGACAATCCGAAGATGAAGATATAGGAAACCACAAATGAGATGTAGAACACAATGCATTAAAAAACTCGATTGAGAAAGTCTGTGTCACTGATGTTAGGGATGGAATCAAGAACTTGAAAAACGGTACAGCTCCCGGGGTGGACAGTATTAACGATGAAATGCTCAAACACAGTGGCGAGTACATACCACATAGACTGTGCGAACTGATAAATCTATGCTTCGAAATAGAAGTCCCAGGTGATTGGAAAAAAGCGATTATCGTGCCAATATAAAAAAAGGGAGATAAAAGCGACTGCAATAATTACAGAGAGTTCAGCATATTAAGTACCATAAGTAAAATATATTCAAAAATTCTTATTCGGAGGGTAATGAAAATAACAGAAGAAAAGATTTGGGAAGTCCAAAGTGGGTTTATGCCAGGAAGGTCATGTACGGATGAAATATTTAGCTTAAGGCAAGTCACAGAAAACAGTTCGAGAGTAGACAAAAAAGTTTTTTGTGCCTTTGTTGACCTAGAAGAAGCTTTCGACAAGGTAGATAGAAGTAAACATTGGGTAATCCTGATAGAGTACGGAGTAAATGGATGGCTCCTACAAGCTATAAGAACAATATATACGAGTGGCAAAGCGAGTATAAGGGTAAATGGGAAATTGAGTGACTGGTTCGATATTATGCAAGGCGTTGCGATGATAAGCTTATCATGGCAGAATCTATCGAAGATTTGCAAAGAATGTTGAATAAATTGAATGCAAGCATGAAGAGCATGGGCCTCAAAATTAACGTAAATAAAACAAAAACTATGGTGTTCGAGGGAAAGAGTGAGAAAACAATATGCAACATTGTATTAAATGATGAAAGAATTAAACAAGTTGATAAATTCGTATACCTTGGTAGCTTATTTACTAGGCCCCCTTATCAGAAGTAAAAATATATCAAAGAAGGCTAAAATGGCAATACAGAATTCTATATTTGTATTAACTGTACTATACGGCAGTGAGATTCTTGCGCATAAAATGCGCGAAAACTCTGATGGAGAAAGTGAGCAACGAGATAACCCTTAAAGAATTTGGTGCGGAAGAGACGCTAGTTGGCACATGGGAACGAAATCAGGATGGTTCGGGAATATGGAAAGAATGAATATAGAAATAAATAATACAGAAACACGATAGCCTGCATGAAAAAATGCATGGACTTTAAAGAAGCTAGTGAAGTATGCCAGGACAGAAAAGTATGGCGAAAAATAGTTGATAATAAGAGTTTCAGTAGAGTAAATGTCGCCTGAAAGTGGGGAACCTCACATGACGACTTTGTGAGGATCTTCACTTGGGCTGATTGATAGAGAGATTGATCGGCAACCTAGGTTGGAGCAGTGTTGCAGAATGAACGTTTTATTTAAATAATTAACACGAGAATTCTAGATCAATCTAAAAAATCTATAACTCCTTCCTCACACTACGCCCTTCCCCACCGACATGTCACGCCTACCCCGAAAGGGAAGCGGCTTAATGGTGTAATAATAATTGTTATAAGATCATTCTGTTTGGTTCAAAATTCAACTGTTTTGTTGATAATACGGTTTTTTAAAAATAAAAATGCATATATTTATGTGAAATTTGCATCTTTTTGGTAAAAAATTACAACTGTTTGATTGGAAAATAATCTTTTTCATTATGTTTAAACATTTATTTATTTTAATTAATTTTAAATTCATTAATTTTATCAAATATATTGTTTGATTTAAACATGCATATATGTACACGTACAGTTAATAGAATATTTCATTTATATTTCACATTTCGCATTTATTTCGAAAGAAATTGGAAACATTTCGAACGAACATAAACAGTGGTGAAAATTCGAAATAAGCTATTTGGATACTGCAGCATTTATTTGGGAAGAAATCGAAAAGGTTCAAAACGAAGTGAACGCAGTGGAACCATTCGGAAAGATTTCGTAAAAGGCGTCGGAAACCTAAATATAAATAGCTGCAGAAGCCTATAACGGACGTGTGTTTCGTAAAGTACCGAGTCCGCTACGATTAGTACCTTTTGCAGCACAATACACTAGAAATCGTTAATAGAACATTAGAAGCTTATTGTACCATTGAAAATGTACATTTAAAAAAAATTAATCATATTATTATGTGGAGATTTTCATCAAATTCTACACGTAGTCATAAATGGTTGTAGAAAAATTATTTCGCAAGAATCAATCGATTTTTTCGATTCATGGCCTAATTTTAAAATTATGAAATGAAAAAGAAATATATGGTCATGTAATTCAGAATTTTTACATTTTTTACTGGAAGTAGGAGAAGGTAAAATTGATATATTTTGCATCCTTGACACTTGACAAACAAATGATATACAAATAAAAATGTACAATTCAATTATAAAATAGCATGATGATTGGTCCAATTGTGCAATACTCGCATCCTACTAGAAAGATATTAAAAAAAAAATTTATCCAAAGGCGCTACATATTATAGCGTAGATTATGTTAAAAAATAAAAGAGTTGATCAAAATGCTGAGGATAGTCGATTGAATCTCCAGTTAAATATTTATATTCTTTCAACTAAAAATGGAACTACTGATTCCATTCCTAAAATTACGTTATATACTATGCGCCAAGAGTTCTTTGGACTTGTGTGCTGGTCTGCGCAATAAAGATTTATAATGATCTATGTCTCATAATTTCCTACTGCGCAGCTCTGTTCTATAAATACATACTGCGTATCCCTGTATATCGTAGGTACCTATTGCGCAGCCTTACTTACTATATGCCTCTACTGCACGGTCTTTTGCACTACAGAACTCCACTGGGCAGTGTAATTTACTACAAAAGTATACTTTGCGGCTCTATATCCCATAAAAAACCACTGCGGCATGCTCGTGAACACAAATCACGCATTAAGACATTTTTCTCTTTATAAGATTCGGACCTCTAATAATCCAGAATCCTTTACGTGGAGTACATAAAGTCAATTGATCATCGCCATGCATGGACCTTAAATGAGCGTGTCGTGCAATAAACTTAGGTATTCGATGAGTAGGTAAGATTTCGGGGTGCTTCTCGACATAAGTGACCGGAGCTTGTTATAAGCGAGCTCGCAAGCGAAGAACTCCTGAAGTATCGAAGAACGGATTTAACGCTTATAAGGTCGAATTAGAAGCGATAGGTTCTCACTTATTTAAAGCGTGAATTTGGTTCGCGAAAGTGATGTTTTGCAAATAGAGTATCCACAAATACGATGCTTATTTTATTTCAGAAGTATTCAGCCACCACAAAAGGTGATTTAGCTATTTTTTTGGCAAAGACCCCTAGAAGAGCATTCAGCTGAAGCTTCAGAAAACTCATGCAATTCATATCCTAAGCTAATTTGTGGATTTCGTGTCCCTTTTATTATTCATCATTCGTTTAGCTACAATTATCATAGGTGAAATCCAACCCAAATGATCGTATAATTAAGCGATTATTGATAATATTTTCCTCTCAGAACTAGGATCGCAATGTAATCCTAGAAGTTTTAGCTGTATATTCTCCCGGGAAAAAAGTAAAAATCTCTTTCGTTATTGCCTTCTGGAAAATCAGAAAGTAACGATTCATTATGTGAGGCCCACTTTCTGATATGAAAACCTCCTTGTTACATCATATGTGAAATCTGTGCGCGCAACTCACTAGCTTTCTCGCCAGTGCTGCGCCAAAGAGAATGTCATCAACATACAAATTTTTTTCTAAAATAGCCTTTGCTTTAGGAAAACAAGATCCCTCACCAATAACCAATCTTGTGCAAACCCGATTGTCCAGGTACGGGGTACATGCTGTTCCATGTGTGATGGTAGTCAATCGCCAGGCTTGGAGTTTACCTTCTGGAGAATTCCATAAGATGCGCTGATAATCACAGTCGCGTCGATCCACTTTAATCTGCCAGAACATTTTCTCAACGTCTGCTACGAAGACAAATTGCGGCGCATGTGCCAACTTAAAATATATGGAATTAAGTCAGTTAGCAATTTCGGATCCATATGTAAATGCGACAGTAGAGAGGTACCATTAGACGTGAGGCTTGATGCGTTAAAGACTACACGTTAATAAGTAGGTTAGTAAGTAGGTATACAGTCTGAGAAGAATCCGATTTAGAAAAATCGTTAACCAATTGCATATTGTTTAATTATTTTTATTGGCACATGAACGTGCACTATTCCGTTTGAAGTACGGGGTTTGTTTTTTAAACGAGCTAGATCCTTTTCTAGAATAATTTTAGCTCTACGCAAGGAATTACTGATTTCGATGGGATCGTCATTTCGAAAGGGTAATCTTATCACATACAGATTAGAGGACAATCGAGTACAATTAGCAACGAAACGCTCCTCGCAATGGATTTTATCCTAAGGAGGATGAGAAGGGAGGCTTCTCCATCTCGCAGTAGCAAGATAAATCATCGTGTGTTTCTGGAACCATACAATGAACAGCTGAGATTGAACCACCTATTTCAGACTGATGAATAGGTCGTGGCAAGATCCATCCAAAAATAATATTTTTGGCTGCTGAGGAATTGAAAAGACATTATTTTAATACTGGTTCTTAGTTTTTAGTCCCGGTTGCAAATAGTGGCGACCCTCATAAGGGCCATGGTTAAGTTTCTAGAGACACTCAGGGAGGAAACGAGACAGTGTGGCTAAGAAGGAATAGAGAAAAAACAGAGATGAGCGGAGGCGAACAGAGACTAAAGAACGCGTTGGCCTCGGGGAATTCGGGACCGGTTGGAAGGTTCCGCCTCATCTCGTGTACGACCCGGTAACCTTTTCATGCAGTGCCGCCCGGAGTTCGATCTTATAGTCATAATTCTGTCACAAGTCACCATATCTCGGATACGAGAAAAATTTCCTTAATGTTAAATAACTGATAAGATGGTGAGTATCTAGATGAATTAATGCATGTTGCTCATTTCAGATGCTAAGATTTAGGCCAATGGTCTTGGCCGCCTGTTTCACGTCTTTGTAAAATAAAGATCCTTTGCTAATCATCTCTCGATGCCTAGGATGATGCAGTTATAAAGACATTACAGATGACTCCGCTCTTGCTTCACCCATGGAACTACCATAAAATAGTAGAGTAGAACCGAGACAGCAAGCATTTTATTCGCAGATATCTTTTTAACGCCGACAGATTGGAAGTCCAAATTCGTCGAAGGAGACGCATGTATCTGCTTCGCAGAGCCTCCTAAATCAATGTTATATCCTGAGTGCGCCTCTCAGATTCACCTAGGTGTACGTATGTCTCACGCGTGAAGGTGTATAATGGCACTCATATGCACAAGCTCAGGGTGCTAGGGAACGCCAACCATTTGTTCTTGCTTCAGATGAATTTCGACGGACTAGTACAATCCAGATTCCATACCAATATCTAGTATGTAACTGTCGATCAAGTATAAAGAATTCTAAAGCTTCCTAGCATCAGAATCATACATCTGCGGGTCGGCTATGTAGAACTTATGGGTGACATGATCGTGGTACTAAGTATCGCAGCAGATATATTCAAGAGATTTGCGTAGTGCAAGAGTTACTGGCAGAAACGTGATGCGAAGGTGGAGAGGGCTTATGACGTTGCCCTATGCATCTCACTATGTATCGATGAGCTCTCAAGATTTCCAACAGACAGATAGTAAGTTCGTGGAAGGTTGTATCGGAAGTATTCCGGTCGTCAATCCAGACAATGACAGGCAGCGCTGGTGGAATGCTACGTACCTGCGGCCTGTTACACCTTTTGAGAGTCACGTTGTTCGTACATCTCTCCCCACGCCGTTTAAATTCTTCGAACCGTTCCTGACGTTCAGGATAGCTGTAAACATCTTATACAGCTTGTTTAAGTAGTTCCTTGGGTTGGATAAGTTGCCTTTCATCGGTAGAATTACAGAGCGTTGTAGCACCAGCCACTGCGAAATGGGCGTATTCAACTTGAAATATAAGGCGAAGATAAGGGCCAAATGCTGGTGTGTAAAAGTAAATTTCTTACAATCGAAATTCTTGATATCAAATTAAAAAATTAGTTTTCAACAAAATAATTCATTTTTGAACTAAAGTAAATGGAATACTGGAATTTTCAGATTAAAACTTTAGTTTTCAAGAAAATAATTCATTTTCGAACCAAAGTAAATGGATTAGTGGAATATCTAGATTAAAAATTAGTTTTCAAAAAAATAATTAATTGTTTAACCAAAGTAAATGGATTGTTGGAATTTTCAAATTAAAAAATTAGTTTTCAACAAATAATTCTTTTTTGAACTAAAGTAAATGGAATACTAGAATTTTCAGATTAAAAATGTAGTTTTCAACGAAATAATTCATTTTTGAATCAAAGTAAATGGAGTTGTGGAATTTTCACATTAAAAATTTAGTTTTCAACAAAGTAATTCATTTTTGAACCAAAGTAAATGAACTAGTGGAATTTTTAGATTAAAAAAAAATTAGTTTTCAGCAAAATAATTCATTTTGGAATCAAAGTAAATGGGCTAGTGGAATGTTCAAATTAAAAATTATATTTCAACTAAATAATTCATTTTTGAACCAAAGTAAACTGAATTGTGGAATTTTTAGATTAAAAAATTAGTTTTCAACAAAATGATTCATTTTTGAACTAAAATAAATGGATTAGTAGAATTTTCAGATTGAAACTTTGTTTTCAACAAAATAATTCATTTTCAGACCAAAGTAAATGGATTAGTAAAATCTGCAGATTAATAAATGGTTTTCAACAAAATAATTCTTTTTTGAACTACAGTAATTTTAACACTGGAATTTTCAGATTGAAAAATTATTTTTCAACAGAGTAACTCATTTTGGAACCAAAGTAAATGGATTAGTGAAATTTTCAAATTAAAAAATTAATTTTCAACAAAGTTATTAATTATTGAACCAAAGTAAATGGATTACTGGAATTTTCAGGTTAACATTTAGTTTTCAACAAAAGAATTCATTTTTGATCTAAAGTAAATGGATTAGTGGCATTTTATGATTAAAAAATATTTTTCAGACAAATAATTTATTTTTAACCAAATTAAATGGAATAATGGAAGGTTCAGATTAAAAATTTAGTTTATAACAAAATAGTTTATTTTGGAACGAAGGTTAATGGATTAGTTGAATTCTCTAATTAAAATTTTAGTTTTCAACAAAAGAATTTATTTTGAAACCATAGTAAATTGCTTACATTGATATTCATGTGAATTTTATCAAATTTACTTTAATACATTTTAATTTTCTTGCGAAGGAATTCCAATCAGTTTTGCAGAATTCCAGTACACACATTCACCTGCAATGAACATAAATTATTACAGTGTTTAAATTACGTATATCTTGCACTGAAATATGGGGCTAGCAGCTTTATTTATTTCGGTTCATGCATTCAAGAAGAAGGAAAAGTGATCCTTACTTAATTTTTTTTAACTGAATAGTTACACAAGTATTTAGTATACCTTTTCCTATAAGACCGCATATTTGCAAAAACGGTTGTTTATTTCTCGAAAACTATTTGAGTACTTGGAAAAATAAGGTGGTCTTTAGATTCTGCCTCAAAAATCGCATGCAGCTCGTGTTACGCTTGTGCTACTAACAATTTTATACTCACAGAACGACTTGCGTTAAACGAAAATTTATTTCTAGAATAATAGATATTGAGATTCAAAAAATATCATTCATGGTTGACATTTTTTTAAAGATGAAACTTCAAATATTTTGTGAAAAATTCGTGTGTCAAAAAGTCTTTTTTTTTTATTAGACGATTATTCCTGTTGGTGAAAACTTCATATAAATATTTATATTAAACTATTTGGTTGGAAATTAAACGATTTTCTTTATTGAATTTATATTTTTATTGAAAATATATATTTTTGGATAAAAAGTTCGAATATTTTGTATAAATCCTGTCATTAATCTTACAAGTATATTTAAAAAGATGTAAATACAGGTCCAAAATTGTAAAAAAAGAATGTGGAATATTTTTAGGGTCCAAATACAATTAAATATAAAATTATATGCGAAAAACTTATTAAGATTCCTATGAAAATCCAAAATATTGTTTTTATCTTAGAAAATTAATTGTAAGAGAATTTTTAAGCAGATTTGAAAAGATTTCCAAAATTGTAAAAAAAAAACAGAACATTTTAAGGCATTTTCTTATTTTGCAGGATTGATTAAAAGTTGTTTGAAAAATGCAAATCATTTAAAAAGATAAACAGGAATTTAAAGAAATAAAACATAATTAAACATGTGGAAAAAGATGCAAACAAAACATTTACAAAAAATGTAGATTTTGAAGATTTTATACTAACATTTTTAAGCTAATCAGGGTTTTCAATGTTTGAAGATAATGAAAAATTTTTCTTACAATTTCTGGGAATATTTTTAAGGATTTTTTCTTTTAAAAAATAAATAAATAACAATAAAACAATCATTACTTCAGAGAAAACTTGATTAAGTTTAAAAGATATCTAGAAGTTTTGTGGAGCATCCAAAATAATTAAAAGTTTGAAATGTTTCCAAAAATCTTTTTGCAAACAATATGTTTTTATGGATTTTAAAATAACATTTTGATGCATTTAAATGATTTTTTAAGGTTTTAAAATAATAGAAATATATACTTAAGATTCCTGTGAAAATTTTAAATTATATTTTTTTCAAAATAATTTTAAAAGAATATTTCAAAAGTTTTCAAAACAAATCTTTATATATAAATAACAATGTAACAATTATTAATTTGTAACAAGTTAGAGTAAAATGAATTAAACTTCTAATTCTTTAATATAGAACATTGAAAATTATAGCCTGTACTTTTTTGAACCTTCGATCTGTACGATTTATGAAAATTTAAATTTGTTATTTTGCAGCTTATCGAGACTTAATTTATAATTGGAAAATTAAAAATGATTCTTTATTTTTAAAAACTAATTTTAAGAATATATTTAATAAAATTTAAAAAGATTTCAAAACTTGTCAAAAAATAATCTGGAAGATTTTAAGGCATTTTTTTATTTTGCCGGATTTGTTAATAGTTTCAGGGAAAATTCGAATGATTAAAAGAGTTGTTTAGAAATGTAAAAAAATCTCGAAAATAATAAAAAAATTTAAAACTTTGCAAAAAATGTTTAACAAATGTAGGTTTTTAAAATGCCTCAAATATGCATTTGTTTATTCAATTTTTTTATCAAAAGAAGAAAAATTCATAGCAAAATTGGCTGAGAAAACATCATTGACAATATCATTAAAATAAGATTAGAAGAAGAATGGATTTCTTTCATCCTGAAATTCCCTAAAAAGCAGAAAAGACAAGCAGCCCCTAACATACAATACAATTTGTTCATAACAATTAACTTGACAAACTGACAGTTCTTTGTTTTATGCCTCTATTTATTAAATTTAAGTGACGGAAAGTATGTGAAATAAGTTTTGTCTAGGATTTGAACATCGTTTTTTTATTACATTTCACTGTACGGTGTTCTGATTTTAGTATCACTCGAGATAGTTCTCACCCAAAATTAGCTGAAATTAGAAATCGAACACAACAAGAGAATGTCGAGCATGTTTGTTCGGTTTCAATCCTATGCGCCTCCCCCTCTCATTATTGTATGCAATCAGAGATATACACTTTCGTTTCTTGAAATGTGTTATAAGCTTTAATTTGAAATATTCGTTGCATTGCTTTTACTGATAATTTTAATACTTTGAAAAATGATGATCTGATAATCAAAGCATTAGATACTAATAGGTAATATAAAAAATACTATCAAATGTACTCTGGAACCTGCAATTATGATTGAGAATTACTTACCTTTTGTTCTAAAAAAATATGTAAAAAATATGTAAAGTAAAAAAAAAGTATTTCTAAGAGAGGCGCGCCGAAATAAATATTATAATGTTTAATATTCATTAAACAAAAATGCAATTTCATCATTATTCTAAGCGTGGTTTTGCACAAACGAAATGTTTTTGTCGCAAAGTCTTCACACAGAGATGATATGATGGAGAATCACTTACTTTTTTTTTATAAAAGATATGTAAATAAAAAATAAATTTAAAAAAATGTATTTCTAAGATTAGCCCGCCGTATGAATAATACATTGTAAAATTTTGTTTTCATAATTTTTAATATTATTCCACTTTAAAGAGCTTAGAGTTGTACAATAAATGTTGAGATGTAATGTTATCATTGTTATGTTATTTATTTATTTTATATTTAATTTAATTAATTAATTTCTTGTATATTTATGTTTATGTAATATTATTAATGTTTATTATTATCTAATTTTCAGGCGATTATAAGCAGAAGTGTCGTCTCGGTAAATGTCCCAAATAATGTCCCGAACTTACCGACATTACAGTTTTTGCGGAGAAGGCCTAAAATTCGTTTTTTATTTTTATTATCAAAAGATAAATTAAAAAATGAATTAATAAGACATTGAACTTTACATTTCGAGTTCACTACTTCAAAAATAAAGGAAATTAATTATATATGCTTAACTATCGATCTGTGAAACAAGAATCGATCAGCAGTGACCACTGGCGGTAAATCCAAGAACTAAAAAACCGGGTTTTCTACACTATTTTGCTTGGTTAATTTTTTTTTGGTTTGTGCAGAACTCTGTTTAAATGAATTAATAAATCAATCTTTTTTCGCTTAAAACATGTTTATTATTATTTGACGCATGGCAGGCATCTCGTTATTTGAGCATAAGAAATTTTCGGAATTAGATAATCTAACGTTTTGTTTGAAGAGAAGCCCGCCATAGATTTCGGTTAACTTTTGACAATGTAAAAAATTTTATGAGTGGTTTTGCACAAACTGATCGAAGGAGGTTATCTATTCACCTTAAGTATACATTTTTCATCTACAAGCCAAACTCAAGGAAACCGACAACAAAAGGCTCTAAAGACGTCCAAGGGTAATCACTAATCCGCTTTAAATTCTACAGAATGCTTATATTATTTATCTCCATAGTATTTATTTTTTAGGCAAAAAATGTTATCCATTTTTCCCTATTGCAAACAGTTTACTAGATACTTGTAGGAAATCACAGTTTTAATCTTTTTACGGCAGATTTTATAAGCCTGTACTTCTGGCGACGGACTGGTTCCGAATTTTGAATGGGCAAATTAGTTATTACGAAATTACAAGCTCTATCGGTCGTAAAATTGTAATCCTTAGCAGATGTCAACTGTTTAAACCCAGCCTAGCTACCTGATTCCTGAAAATCACAGGCCCTACCGATGGTATCCATAGCTTGTAGAGGTCGGAGTATAACGGAAATAAAAATTTACAAGCGAAAACTTTTGTAATTTTGACTCTGGCAAACATTAAAGCTATAAATTGGTGATATAATTTTTTTTAGAAAAAATTCTCTTTATTTCCTAGGACTTAAATTTCTCGTCTGAAGATAGGTCCACCTTGATTTGTCTTGAAAACCCGTCGTAAACCTTAGTCATAAACTGAAGACTTACGTTTTGGACTACTAAGTCTCGCTCCTGGCTACCAGCGAGACATAGTCGTCTTTGAGACAAAACTAAGGCTAACCAAGTTGGACTCAAGACGAAATATTTTTACTCGGTTGAAAATTGAACTATTTTGTTGAAAATTCGGGTTTTGGTTTTTGAAAATTAATTTTTTCAAGTAAGAGCTTAACTATTCTATCTTTGGTAAAAAATTGATATTGTTTATTGTAAAATGTAATTATTTGTATCAAAATTATTTTTCCTCTGGCAAAGTTTTGCTCTGTTGTGTTAAAGGATATTTAGAATAAATGGCATGAATTAAAATAAATGTTTGCTTTTGTCGGAAAATATGAATGTTACTTTTAGTTTTCCCGGAAAATTGAAAAACTTGACCGGGGAAAACCGGGAAATTACCGTAATAATGGAGGTAATCTAGTAATTTAGTAAAAAACTTCCATTATTATTCCGAATTCAACTATTTTGGTGGAAAATTCAACTATTCTATTTAAAATGCGATTAAATTTTGGTGAAAATTTACTTTTTAAACTAAAAATTCACATTTTTCATTTTTGGCTTGCAATTAGGAAAAGTTACTTGATTGATAACTCTATCATTCAATTACAATTTGATGTCAAAGAGAAAAAAATGTAACAATAGTAAATAAGCCCGTGCTAAACGGCACATAAGCAATAAGAAGAAGCATTGCCTCGGAGCATACAACGACCATACATCGAGTCAGCACTGCAGGAGGGGAATTCGTCGCCGACAAGCGCTGTAGAGAGGAAGAGGTCGCAGGTAGTCTTCAGCGAATTGACGACTGCCCAAAAATTATCGCTAGAAATCTTAAGACGAACGTTTTTTTGTTATTTAGACGACATAGTTATAGTAACTCAAAATTTTGACGACCATTTAAAATATCTAAACACTGTATTAGACACTTTGCCAAAATAATAGAAGCACTAAACAAATTCTTGAAAAAAGATAGTACAGGGAATTGGGAAAACAAACAAGATGAGACCATGCAGAAAATTAAAAGTCTTTTAGCAACAGAACCAATTTTTACATTACCAGACATCATACAACCCTTCCACCTTAAAACAGACGATAATAATACGGTGTTAAACGCCGAATCTTGGTACTGGATATAAGAAAATTTTGTAATGAGAGCTCATTACTTAAGTCCCAATTTGTCAAAGCATTAATATGCTATTTTTCGCCGTTATTGAGAAAATCGACTTTGAAATAACCGCAGCAATATATACAGAGTTTGACGAAACATACTTTAAATTGGCCTTTAGCTCAAGCAGTAGCGCTTTGTCTTCTGGGTAAAAATATATGGCCTTGGCTCGTCTTCACTTCGTCTCCAAGACGGCTATGTCTCGCTGGTGGCCAGTGGCGAAAATTAGGAGTGGAAAACGTAAGTCTTGAACTTATGACGCAGGTTAACTACGGGTATTCAAGACAAGACGAGGTAGACTTGTCTTAAAACGAGAAGTTTATTGTAAGTCTTAAGACCAGTTGAGGTGGACCTGTCTTAAAAGTTTAGGTAGGGTTCGAATCTCCAGCGAGTGCAATTTTTTAAAGGGTTTAGGCGTGTGATTATATGTAACGGGACCGAGCATGAAATTATTCTATTTAAAATATGAATTAAGTACAGCAATAATATAAAACACCTTTGTTTGCTCACATATTCTTGTAACACGTTTATGGAATTGTTACAGAATTACCGCAAAAGAAATTTATATCGTAACACGTTTGCATATATTTGTTACGGCACTATTACAGGATAATGTTACTCTGTAAAGCTATTCCTAAATTTAAAAAAAAAAATATTTTTTGACATATAAAGCTTTTACAGAATTGTTACAGAAAGATCACAAAACAAATTTACATCGTTAAACTGTTACATGTGTGTTACGGCACTATTATAGAACATGGTTACTATGTAAGCATGTTCCTAAATTGCTCTAAAAATATTTTTGATTCTTTGTTATATTTTTTTTAGTAATAAACAAAATTTTTCTATATAAACTAAGTTACATAACAGGTACACTGGGAGCCGTCCGAGGGATTCAGAGATCTCTAGCGTCGGACCAGCCAGAGTGCTCTCGATCTCGTGTCGTGCCTCAAACCGTCACCTCTTGGTATCTCAGCGTGCAAATCCCTTGCCCGTTCTCGAGTTTTATTTCACGTGTTTGATTTGATAACATTTTTAAAAATGTTTATAAAAATGAGTAAATTTTCTAAACAAAAGTTTTTTTGGTCGCATATTACGAATCTTAAGTCATGTTTTCAAAATACAAATTCACCGTCCTAATATGTCAAATCAAAAGCTTCAAAAAATGATAAATGTTTATAACATTTAGTTCCCTTAAGTTTTTTGGGTCACTAATTACGTATCTTGAGTCATGCTTTCAAAGTTAAAAATACCACTAAAAAAGATTAAAAAGTTTTTGTTGATAAAAATGAATCATTATTAATGTTTGTATACGAAGGCTTTTTGGGACACTGATTACGATTCTAATGACGGATTCTCAAAGCAATTCCTGGTTACAAATCTGCATTCAGACGGTCCAAATTCAAAATAACCGATCTAATATGGCGGACGAAAAGCTTGATTCTATAAGAAAAAATTTATGAAGGTGGTAGTAATTGATGGCCTTTGGTCTTCGGAAAATTCATATATATATATATATATATATATATATATTGATTTAAAAACTGGAGCACAGTCAATGCATTTCACTGCGGAACTGCATGGACTTCTTCAGGACTAT
>JAAAKG020172319.1:0-27250 GCA_010014905.2 Druon quercuslanigerum
TCTTGAATATGAGGATAATTCTGAATTCAAATTATTGTAAATAATTTAAAAAAAACAATGAATAATTTTAAAAATTTACAATAATTTGAACTAAAAATTACTGATGAGCAGAATGAAAAGTATAAAAGAGCCCTAATCAAGCACCACCTCTGCGCTTTGTCTATTCGGTCCTGCCTCAACGAAGTAGGCGAGCAGCAGACCGGCCGAGAACCGTGATCGTTGACTAAAACTTAACTCAGATACGATTGAACATTTTTAATCTTATCTCGGGAACCGATCAAGATTTTTTCAGTTCTTTGACTTTTCAGATTTTTGCAACAATTTTCCTAGGTCATGCTAAAACTTGAAGTCGAGGAACAAAATTTTAGAAAATATAGAATTTTTTTTAAATTATCACGTGCTGTATTCTCTTCAGCAGATAAAAAAAACCCGTTTGAGATTAATAGACGTGGAATTTTATAGGCTTTCTAACTTTCTTTTTTAAATATCCTATCTTTTTTTTTTGCTGATTTATCGTGGTTCAAAGCTAGCAGTGATTTTTAATAGTGCTTGCGTCAATCGATCTCATAATTTCCGACGGTAGTGTACATTAGCGTATTACAAGTTTGACAATGAACTCTTACTGAGAGAAATATGAATCCGAAAAAATTCCTGTAGGTTCCCCTTGTCAGTTTTGCTTCGTACAAGAATCCCTTTAAAAAAAACTTTCTTGTACGAAGCAAATCTTGTTACTGGATATGCATTTCTTTGAATGTGTTGAGATTTTTTTCTTGTACGCTGCGAGTATCTCCAGTTTCGTAGTGGGTGGTGGGTTTTAGGTAGGAAATACTAATGATAGAAAAACGCGGTGGAGGGTTAGAAAATTATTGGATTAGAAAAAATTGATAAAAACCAAAAAGCATGAGTGTGGTGTGTGGAGCAGGTTGCAAAGCTGCGGAATTTAGCTGCGCGGACGGAACTTGCATCGACTACGGGTTGCAGTGCAATGACTTCGAGGACTGTCAGGATGGCTCTGACGAGAAAGATTGTGGTAACTATGCCATCACGAATCACTACACTTTTTCCTTCTCTTCCCATCTCACGAAATCACCCTCACACACACACACAAACACACTGCACCCTTTCTCAGTAGATTAAAAAAAATGCTTTTCTGAAAAGAAAAACTCTCGTTAGGTCACCCGGAGAAATATTTTCTTTTGCTTTATAAAGTATTGCAAAATTTATATTGAAACATCAAATCAACATTCGAATTGGATTACGTTTTATAATTAATTCATTAAAGTTGTATAATTTAAAAATTAAATTTGCTTGCATTTAAAAAATAACACGGAAACATCTACAGATGTCAGATTCTGAAAGCAAGAGTTGCTGGTAGGTGAAATATGTTTCTTATGAAAAATAAATAGAAACTTGTTTTTTTAAAGCATTGTAGATTATTATTTAAAAATTTTGTTTAAAATTAGTTCTGGATACATTTTTTTAACCCTTATTCGAAGGCAAAAGGAATTCACACAATTTAATTGTATCCCCTGATGTAAATAAGGGGAAAACGTTCATAATGTCAAATTTAAATAGTTTTTTTGGGTTTATCCTAGGCAGAAAAATTATACATAGTTTTACACTATATATAATTTACCATTGCTGAAAATTTAACTATCTTTTAAAAAATTTATTTATTTGGTTGATAATTTATTTTTATAGTTCGAAAATACAACAATGTAGTTAACAATTGAACTGTTTGTTGAAAATTTAAATATATTTTGGAAGTATTCTAATTTTGATCAAATGTCATCTTCTTGGGTTGAAAATTCATCTTTTTGGATCAAAAATTTATAATTTATATTTATAATTTATTTTTTTATTTATTTCTTTATTTTATTTTTCTAAAATTAGCTTTTCTAGAATTCTGAGAGCTGCATTTTTCAATAATCCCACAACTTTTTTAGAAGCAGATGGTAATATATTTACACCGCATATTACCTAAATTTTGTTCCTGGTAGAACAAAGCTTGCTAGAAAAAGGGAAATTTATAAAAATTATATTTTTTTATTGAAAATTTTATTTAAAAAATATATATTTCTTCTTTGAATTTCGGAAGAGAAACTCGATGAAATAAATTATCAAAATTTAATATTGTAAGAGTGAGAACTCAGATAATTGCAGTGAAGTTAACTCTTAAAACGAAAATTAACTGAGTGAAAAACACCAATATTTTTAAAACAAAAACAAAAGGATAAATGCTACACTTTTCCATATTTTTGTATTTTTCTTAAAGAATTGAAATAACAGGAGTGCCTGCATTTTGAAAAAATAATATTGTCATTTTTTAGAATTCTCAGGGAATCGCATATTTGCGCATATTTTTTCTGTAAACAAAAAAGGTTGTAACTTTTTCCGTTTTTTAAGTAAACCCTAAAACCCTCTTATTTAGAGCACTAAATTTTTGAAATTTTGTGATAAAATTCACGTAAAATTTTCTGTATGATGTTTTATGATGCTCATTCTTCAGAAAGGTAGAAATATATTAAGAAATATCAAAAAGCAATTAAAAAAGTTTTATTTCGGCCGATTCGACGCTATGTGCTCCACAGTATTCCAACTACTACTTTTTTTGAAAAAAATAGATAGAATTTTTAATTTTAAATAGTTTCATGTTTTTTTTGGCCAAAAAACCGTGAAGCTTCTAGGTATAACAGGCAACCTCTGGAAGTTTTTGGTTTCTCGAAATTCGCTCGACACTGTCGACAATGTCTCAGGTAAAAATTTATAAATTTTGTTTAAAATCAGTCATGAAACATCCTAACGAATATTTCCTGTAAATTTCATAAAAAAATTATCATAATTGTTTGAAAACATAGAACTATGTAGAATGAAAAATTGGAACTTTTTTCTTCTCCCATTTTATTTGCCTGATGATTATTTTTAATAAAAAAAATTCAGTTTCAAATAGAGGCCAGTCGATCAAAAAGTTTTTTAAGTTTCGCCAAGAAAAAGTATCGAGGGAACTTCAGATTTGAAGCAACTTTCAGTGAGGAAGTTGCTATATATAGTTAAAAAAATATTTTTTGAAAGTTTCATATATATTCATAAAAAATTGGCGTTAAAACGTTACATAGGGTTCGCTGTCTGACGAGATTCAGTGCCAATTTTTAATAAATCTGTCTAAAACTGTTCAGAAATCTTGTTCAACTGTATAAAAGAAGTTATTAATTTGACGAATAAATTTTATTTTTAAAATTCTTTTCCACTGAGTAACTAATTATTATTATTATTAAAATATTATTATCTCACGCTAGTCAACAAAAACTGCATCTTTAAAAAAATATATTAAAGGACTTTCTGGTTAAAAGTTGCTCAAATCTAAAGTTTGATACTTTTTGTCAGCAAATCTAGAAAAACGTGTTAACCAACCGGTATTAATTTGCAATTGAATAATATTAAACAAAATAATATTTCCAACTTTTTAATTTGTTTTTCGCCATCCCTGGACTATTTATGTCTTAATCAATTTTATTGATTTTGGGAAAAAAATTGTTTCAGTTTTAAAAAGCTCCGTCGTATTATTCTATAAAATTCTACATTTAAAAAGTTAAATTTGCGAACTTAACCTTTTCTTTTTAAAGAGACCTTGAAGGCCAACGCTTTCAGCATTTGCAAGTGTCGAGCGACTAATTGAATCTAAAAGCTCAATTATTAAAATATCCATAAGAATTGTAAATGTAACTCTGTGATTAATAAAAAAACAAGTTTCTTTTTATTTTTTATAAACGTACACTACCGTTGGAAATTATGAGATCGATTGACGCAAGCACTATTAAAAATCACTGCTGGCTTTGAACCACGATAACTCAGCGAAAAAAAATGATAGGGCATTTCTAAAAAAAACAGTTGGAAAGCCTATGAAATTCCACGTCTAGTAATGTTAAACAGATTTTTTTTATTTGCTAAAGAAAATATAGAACGTGATAAGTTAAAAAAATTCGAGATTTTCTAAAATTTTGATCCTCGACTTCAAGTTTTAGCATGACCTAAGAAAATTGTTGCAAAAGTCTGAAAAGCATAGGACGTAGAGCCTAAAATTTTATCTTTAATTTAAGCCAAAGAAACTTAACAAATCTTCATCGGTTCCCGAGATACGATTAAAAATGTTCAATCGTATCTGAGTTGAGTTTTAGTCGACGATCACGGTTCTCGGCCGGTCTGCTGCTCGTCTCCTTCGTTGAGGTAGGACCGAATAGGCCACGCACAGAGGTGGTGCTTGATTGGGTCTCTCTTTTACTTTTGATTCTGCTCATCAGTAATTTTTATGTCAAGTTATTGTAAATTTTTTGAATTATTTATTGTTTTTTTAATTATTTACAATTATTTAAATTCAGAATTATTCCCATATTAGAGAATAAAAAAATGATGAACAGTTTTTTTTTATTTTCTTAAAATGTGTATCAACTAGAATATTAATAAAAATGTATATATATTGTTACGAGAGTAAACTATTTTGTAAACGAATTAAGCATCTTAATTCTAAATCATTTATTTATATGAAAAACAATCAAAAGTATTAAAAGTGAATAATGGAATTTCAAAAATAAATTAAATATAAAACAGTGCATACTGAAAAAATCTTCACCGGTTCCCGAGATACGATTAAAAATGTTCAATCGCATCTGAGTTGAGTTTTAGTCGACGATCACGGTTCTTGGCCGCTCTGCTGCTCCCCTCCTTCGTTGAGGTAGGACCGAATAGGCCACGCACAGAGGTGGTGCTTAATTGTGCCTTTATTTTGTAAAGTAAAGTGAAAAGTAAAATAATAAACTACTTATTAGAAATTGAAAATATAATTTTCATTACACCTACGCACTGTTTTGTATGTAATTTATTTTGGAAATTCCATTATTGTTCACTTTTAATATTTTTGAGTGTTTTTCATAATAATAATTTATTTAGAATTTAGCTGCCTCATTCGTTTGAAAAATAGTTTACTCTCATAACAATATATCTACAATTTTTATTAATATTCTAGTTGATACAAATTTTAAGAAATAAGAAAAACTGTTCATCATTTTTTTATTCTTGAATATGGGGATAATTCTGAATTGAAATAATTGTAAATAATTTTAAAAAACAAAGAATAATTTTAAAAATTTACAATAATTTGAACTAAAAATTACTGATTAACAGAATTTAAAGCATAAGAGAGCCCCAATCAAGCACCACCTCTGTGCGTGGCCTATTCGGCCCTGCCTCAATGAAGGTGATCAGCAGATCGGCCGAGAAACGTGATTGTCGACTAAAACTCAACTCAGATACGATTGAACATTTTTAATCGTATCTCGGGAACCGATAAATATTATTTAAGTTTCTTTGGCTTAAATTAAAGATAAAATTTCAGGCTCAATGCCGTATAATTTTCAGATTTTTGCCACAATTTTCCTAGGTCATGCTAAAAGTTGAAGTCGAGGTACAAAATTTTAGAAAATCTAGAGTTTTTTTTTTAACTTATCACGTGCTGTATTCTCTTCAGCAGATCAAAAAAAAATCTGTTTGACATTACTAGACGTGTAATTTTATAGGCTTTCCCACTGTTTTTTTAAAAATGCTCTTTCATCTTTTTTTTCGTTGAGTTATCATAATTTCCGACGGTAGTGTATTTTATCTACGAACGATTTTCTAACATGTTACTCGGTATGTTTGATGTCAAATAGATTCGCGTATAGGTTTCTTTCAATATTAAAAGAAAAAACACAGAAATCAAGCAAAAAAAAAAAAGAAAAAGGCGTTTTTCAAGCTTTCCTCTTTCACTCGACTTGCACATGCATACGTAATAATGCAATACACACCCTCCGCACTTTGACTTACGGGCACGAACGTAGGGTCGTATGGGGTGGAAACCCCATAAAGAGCGTTGAGGAGGGACTTCCTGACTCGAGGCAGTTTTCCGGTTTGAGGTTTTGTCTTCACAGCTTCGATGCATCATCTCCCTTTCTTTTCTTCTGTCTCAAGACTCATTCATCCGAAAAATCCACCTCCCTTGAACCTTTGATCAACCTCCCTTCTAAGACTTTGTAAACTTCACTTGATTCACCCTTTTTTTTTATACGTTTTTCTCTTTTTTTTATGTTTAAGTCTATTCCTCACTTCCTGCACTGAAAAAATTGTTTCTTGGAACAACAAGCTTTTATTATTTGGAGATGGTATTAGCTGTTGTTGATTTTTCAAGATTGTGTCATTTTCCCTTCAAGACCGGAACTTGACTAATTTTAGTAGTTAGGGAAAAATAGGGTTTAAACATGTTCCGTGCCAAATAAAAAAATACTGCAAAACCATTTTTTAGTAGGTTGTTCATTTTATCACGATGAATAGCGAGTAGCTAACTTCGAAAATATTTCGAATTTTCTCATTTATTCCCGATTTTTTTTTAATTTAAACAAAATTTAATAAAAATTGTTTAATAGACCCCGCACTGTGCGGGGTCCTTTGATAATTTTTTGTTTCAATGTTTCAAAAATATGTTCAATTCCGCGCTTAATGAGCTGTTATTGATTAGACTTGGTTGAAATTAGGAAAACGTCGAAAGGTTTCTATGAGAGGCATTTTAAATAACTGTCAGTGATAATAAATTTTACATTTTTTAATTTCAATTTGAAATTAGTTATGGCATTTAAATAATAATAGTCAGAGAAAATAAATAATTGCTCAGACTAAAGTTAGAGAATTTTGAAAATGAATTTGACTTGTATATTATTTTATTTTCAGTAGCTTCCTCCTGACGATTATACTGTTAGTTAGGAATTTTTTTATTTTGTTCCAAATTCAACAAGTTTAAAAAAATCTTTCATTTTGTTTGAAATATCTACTATTATATTATTTATTGACATTCATATTGAATAATTATATTTTTTATTAAAAATTCGTTTTTTTTTAATTTGGAAATTTGACTATCTTTGTTGGAAATTCACCTCGTTGGTTGCAAGTTTAACTACTTTGTTAAAAAAAAAAATTTATTTTTAGAAGATTTAACTGTTTTCTTAAAAATTCATTTTCTTACCACTGAAAATTAAATTTTCAACTGAAAGTTTAATTATTTCTTTATTGGTTATAAATTGATAGTTTTTCCTTGAAAAATCATTTTTTGCGGTTGAAAATCACACTTTTTGTAAGGAATTCGTCTTTTTGAGTTTGAAAATTCATTTCGTTTTGTACAAATTTGATCTCCTTTCATTCAAAATGCAACTATTCCATTTTTTAATGTACATTAATTTTTTTTAAATTGTAAATTCAACTACTTAAATAAAAACGAAATTTCTTTCTTAAACATTTATATTATTATTATTTTATTCATTATTTTCATATATTTTTTATTTAATTTTAATATTATTATATTTCTATATTTTATTAGAAAGTAGATATTTTTTAGTTAAAAATTCTTCTTTATTGGTAGACATCAAATATTTTTGTTCAAATTTCCTTTGTTTGGTAGAAACTGCAACTAATTTGGTTGAAACTTGACTTTTTTTGTTGAAAAATCATATTTTAGAGTTGAAAATGCAATAGCATCACAAAAAACTCGTCTTTTGGCTTTAAAGTTTAACAATTGGGGTGAATTTTTTTTTTCCTGACTGAAAAATATTTATTCGTTAAGAATTCATCTTTTTGATCAGAAAATTTAACTTCTGGGGTGTAAGTTGAAGTCATATTTTGGTAAAAAATTTTTATTTTCGGGTGAAAAATTCCAGTTTTGTAAGGAAAATTCATCTTCTGGGTTGAAAATTGGCCTTTTTTGTAAAAAATTAATTTTCTTGGTTAAAAATTCGTCGTTCTGGTTAAGTATTCACTTTTTTCGATTCAAAATTCAACGTTTTAATTAAAAGCTCAAATATTTAGTTGAAAAGGTTTTTTTTTTTAAATTCAACTATTTGGATAAAAATTTAAATTTGTTGAAAATTTAAATTTTTAAAACTCAACTTTGGGAATTCATCTTTTCGTAAGTAGATCAACTTTGGGAATAAAGCTTAAAATTTTTTATTCCAAATTCGACTATTTGTTTGAAAATTTGTTTTTGTAGTAGATAATTCCAGTATTCTGTTGAAAATTCAACTATTTTCTTGAAAAATCATCCTTTTTGGTTGAGAATTCAATTGTTTTGTTGAGCGTTAGTCTATTTTAACCAAAAATTCTTTCTTTGATTTAAAATTCACCTTTTTTAAGAATTGACCTGCCTTCTAAAAAATGTAATTATTTCGCTAAAAATGCAACTGTTTTTGGTTTAAGCAAGATCTTTTTTGTTGAAAATTCAATAATTTTGTTGAAAATTCACCAATTTGCTTCAAAAATCAACTATTTTGTTGAAAGTTTAATTATTCTAATAAAAATTACACTAAAAATTCTAAAACAAAGTCTAATTTCTACCCATTCTAATAATAGAATTTAATCACAACCTGAATTGAACTGACTTTGATTATATCAACAGTAAAAAAATTTTGGATTGAAAAAATCTAATGAATATTTTGTTAAAGTTAAAAAAATAAGAAACTTTGAAAATTTTTGCTTGTAACTTCGTGATTTTTCACCGTGACAAAATAAGCAATCAGCTTATTTCACTAAACCTAAAATTTCTATTATGCGTTGTGAAAAATATTTTATGTAACATAAGCACGATTTATGCATTTTATCGGCATCTTTGCAGTTCTGAAAGTAGCCGTTTACCCAACAGGAGAAGCGCGGCGAGCTAATGCGCATGCGCACAGGACAATAATAAGTCCATAATACTGCTAGGAATATTATCGTCTTATTATTGTACAGCGCGCAGGCGCATTCGCTACCGCCCGTGTACTATTATGGTCACGTCAACCTAAATGCAAATTTCAGACGTGATAAACTTGTAAAACCTTGAAAAGTCCTAGAATTTTTTTAATTTTTGAAATAGTTGTCTATCACCGAAAGTTGTTGGAAAAAAAATATAAGTAGTGAGAACAACTAATTTATTTGTTGCCCCAAGCAACCATTTTTTCAGTGTGCAATTTTCTTTACTATTATCTTTTTAATTACTTTCTCTTCAAGCAATTTTTTCTCGTCCTGTTTCTTTCTTCTTATTTTTCATGTTCCTTTCTCTTTACATCCTCTCTTTGCTTGTCACCTCAGTTCTCGGATGTTTCTTCCTTTCCCTGTTTTTCTTTATTCCACACCGCCAAGCAATGGATCGACAATTGTACGTCAACGGGAAGGATTTATGGCTTATCACGAAGCAATGGTAGCGTAATTACAAGGCATAAAGGAAACCATTGACTTGTTGCGACTTTGTGCAGGCTCTCCGCAAAGAAGGTCTGCAAGAGACCAACGGAAAGGAAGATAACAAAATTATCCACAGAAGCCTCACTGGCACCGTTTTCAAAGAGGCATTCTCTAAATTGGTCAATGAAAATATCTTTTTCTTCCAAAACATAAGTAGAAAATGTTTTTTCTTTATTATGGATTTCAAAATGAACCATATTGTGCTTGATAAATTAGATTTATTTTCTAAACTGTCTAACTTTATGCAAACTTCAATAAACCTAATCCTTTTCCATCTCGTTAATAGTGTTACGGAAATTTTTGAATATTAGCTCTATGATTTTACTTGACCGGATTGATCTTATCAGGGAAAAGTCGAAGAATTTTGAAATTTAAGTTTTACAGACTCCTTCATATAACATTGTTAGTAATTCATTTGCCTTGTATTTCTATCTTCTTTTTGCAGTCGTTTGCTCCTGAATATTATATTTTTAGTAAAAGAATTTATTGTTTGATTGTAAATTCCTTAATTTTGTTAAAAAATCATCCTTTTTGGTTCAAAATTCATCTATTTTCGTAGAGATTCCATATTTTTCAAGATAAAAATGAAACTTTTTGGTTTCAAATTAATATTCGTTGGTTGAAGTTTTAACTAGTTTGTTCAAAAATTATTTTTTCGGTGAAGCTTCATCAATGTATTCCTCTTTTGGACTGAAAAATCGTCACTTGTTAAAATTCGCATTTTTATATGGAAAATTCCACTTGTACGTTAAAAATTAAACTAGTTTGTTCAAAATAATAGTTTTTTGCTGATTCATGATTTGAATTTAAAATTCATCTCTTTGTATGAAAATTTAATTATTTTGTTTTTTATATTGTTTAAGTGTCAATTATTAAATTATTGGTTAAAAATTAATTTTTTATTAAAAATTGAACTGCTTGTTTAAGATTTGAACTACTTTCTTCCAAAAATCATTTGTTGTTGAAAATGCATCATTATAGTTGAAAACTCTTTTTTTTTTAATATTTTTTTAACTGGAAATATAACTTTTTCTTTTTTATTTGAAAAGTAATACTTTTTAGTTGAAAATTCAACTCTCATGGTAGAAAACTAATCTTCTTGGTTTGAATTTTTCTCTATTTTAAATAAAAATATTTATGTTTAGTTGAAAATGAAATTTTTTATTGGAAATTAAACTACTTGATTGAAGTTTGAACCACTTTGCTAAAAGTTTTTTTTAAAACTTATAAGTTTAGTCTTAACACATTTTTTGTTTAAAATTTCCTCTTTTTTGGTGAAAAGTTCCACGGCTTAGTTGAAAATTAAATTATTTAACAGAAAATTCATCTTTTGGCTTGACACTTCAACTATATGGATACATTTTTTTATTTTCTTGACTAAAAATTCTTCAATTGTTTATATTTGTCGCTTTGCTTGAAATTTTTTGTTTTTTAATGGTGTTTTTTGCCAGAAAATTTGAGTGTTTGGAAGAAAAATCACCTTTTTGGTTTAAAATTATCTCGTTTTCAGTCTAAAATAACACTTTTTTGTCGAAAATACAATTTTTTATAGAAAATTCAACTGCTTTACAGAAAATTTAATTATTTGATCAGAAAGTTGCCTCCTTCCTCGAAAATTTAAGTATTTTGTCGAACATGAAACTTTCCGGGTTTAAAATTCAACTGTTTTATAAAAAAGTCACCTTTTCAGCTTGGAAATTCAAATATTTATGGATGAAGTTCAATTTTTTTTGTTTAAAACTCCACTTCTTTTTTAAAAATTTAATTGCGTTCTTCACAAGACAAGTGTTTTATTAAAAAGAAATTTTTGTCGAAAACAACAATAAAAACAGAAAAATTAAAATATTTGGTTGAAAATTCAACTGTCGAAAATTCAAGTGTTTTGTTAGAAATTCATCGAAACTGAAATAAGTAGTGTAATAACTACTAGTGCCTTTATTTTCTTTATTGTTGTCCTTTATCATAACATAGACATTTTTAAAAAAGTTTTATGTTTTAATTTGAAATCTTGTGATAATTTCTGATCTATTAATGTTTTTCCAGTAATTTCAATAAATATTTCTCTGAGCCATAAATTCTTCCCAAAAAAATAATATCTTTTCTCCATAATAAGCCGTTCGTGCCTGTCGATCGCTATTACATGTACTCGTTTTATTTTTATTTAATTACTGTCGCCACTCTCATGTTTATACACGTAAAATGCGTGACGTTCGTGTCTTAGAAAATGTTTCAAGGCGAACCCAATATACTGAGACCAGGATCACAAAAAATCAAAAGACATCCGAAAAGCTACAAAAAAGGAAACACAAAAATAGGAAGAAAAACTCTGGAAATTCTCGTAGACTGACTTCAACAACAGAAACCAATTCTGTAGATTTGAAATCGACACGATCGAAATCATCGAAAAAAAAAAAGTATTGTGATACGACAAAGAATAAAAAGTGTTCATCTACATTGAAACCATCGGAAAAAATGTTGTCAAAGGGACAGTCGAAATTACTCACTGAAAATAATGACAAGGCAAACAGTAAAAAGTTGGATAAAAATCGAGCCAAGTCGCATAAGAAGGAAAAAACAATTATTATCACTGCAAATGCAGAATCGTCTAAGCCAAGAAAGTCTTCCATGATAACAGTTTTACAGCATGAACCCATCCTTCATAAAGACAGAACTATTATTCTCACCAAAAAATTCCAAACTCAGGATACTTCTATTTTTGAAACTGCTCGTGAAGAAAGTTCAAGCAATGCGATTATTAAAATCGAAAGAAAACCAAATACAAAGGCTTTTTTTAATTCTACGAACAATTTTACAAAATCAAAAAATAAAAGAGATTTTTCGACAACTGAAGAATCTTTAACTACAGTCCCAAAAGCAGCAAACAAAAGTCGAGCCAAAAATAAAATCAAAACTAGGATCCGAAAGAAAAAATTGAAGAAGATTTCTACAACGCAATCGGCAAGAGAAGACTTTGATGTTGAGGTGTTTTCTCCCATTATGATTCAGTCAAAATATGAGAGACAAAAGGATACAAATGTCACAGAAGGAAATAATAATGCTACGGAAAAAGAAAATGCGAATTCAAAAGTGAACGTTACTCAAGAATTTATTAAAAATGAAAGCACCTCTAGAAATTTTAGTCTCCTTATTGAAGAAAGTAGTACTAATATAACCAATAATATCAATAAGAGCAATACGTCAGACAATACATCATCTACCTACACATTTATAAAGAATCAAATTCAGTCTTATACCGAAACTACTTCAAATTCTTCACTTTTTGTTACTGAACCTTCCAAAAAAAGGGCTAGAAAACCTGGAAAAAATAAAAAAGGAGGAAAAGGAAATTCGGTAAGAATTACAACAACCGAAGCCTTGAAAAATGTCACAATAGATCCCGATGTTGAAATTCTGCCTTCAACCAAATCACCTCCAAAGAAGACAAAACACAGAAAAGGAAATAAAATGTCCACTGCAAATCACAAAATAAAAAATGGTTTTAACGACACAATAACAAGAAATCATACCATTTTAGATTACAGCAAGTTAGGCAAGAATGTAACAGACATTCAGATTGGAAACTACACAGCAAAAGTGGGAACGGCAGTTCATCAATACTGGGAAAAGTACAAAAATAATTCCACTTTTTCTAACACAACTGATCTGTTTGATTTGGTCACTAAAAGGGATCATGAAAAGCTGGGGAATTACAAGACTGTTACAACTCCTACAATTCTAGATAAAGAAAAAATGAAGAAAAACAAAAATAAGACTTTGAATACAACAATGACACCTGAAGATAAATTAGACACTTTTGTCTTCGAGAACAACAACAAGAATTCAAATAAAGAAAATTACACAAAAGAAAATACCACGTTTTCTGAAAAAGAAATAAAAATTGCAAATAGCTCATCGAAACATCAGCATGAATTTGAAACCCATGTCCATCACTGTCACATGAAGTGTGTCAATTACTGGCGTACACTTTACGAAGAATTGTTAAAGAACGTATCAGCGAAGACAAACGGATCTCTTCAAGGTTTTACTCTTCCAGAAGAACGTATCGATTCTGGACTGGTTGATTCTTCAGAGGATCCAATTGATTGTTGGAAGACAATTTCAGATTCAGGGGCCAAAAGTTCTTCGCAACCTCCGCGGGAGGCGGAGAAAAATAAGGGAAAGGAAAAAGACAGGGAACATGTTGAAAACCAAGGAAAAGGTAAAACAACCAAAAAAAGGAGGAAGAAAGGCAAAAAGAAGGCTAAAACAACTCCAATGAGTATAGAAGAGACAACAACTCTCGGAAGTGTCACAAATTTTGGTATTTATGATTTCGTTCCAATTGGAAAAAGTATCAAATCTATGACATTGAATAACAATGCCACTACTGAATCTTATACTTCTGAGTCTGTTTCAAAAGCTAATTCAAAGGAGGTAAATAAGATTTTTCAAACAACGGAAGCTGCAAATGTTTTAGTACCTGCTGAACTGAAAAATACAACTGAAGCAGCCGCTCTTGATTGGGATTGGAAAAATTGGTGGTCTTCTGGTACCACCAAGAAAGAAGAAAAAAAGGTTTATAATAGTTTGAAAGAAGAAATTAAAATAACTACGAAGAAAAATGATTTTTGGAATTGGTGGAACCCTGGTACACACGAGAATGAAGAAAAAAACGTTTATAAAAGTTTGGAAAAAGAGATTGAAAAAACTACGAAGAAAGATAATTTTTGGAATGACACCATAAAAATAACAGGAACTGCATCTGAAGGTAATACTTTGAACATTGTAAGTGAGTCAATAGCACTTGATAAAGACTCAAGAAATTTGAAAACAACTTCCAAACTTTTGGATACGGCAGACATAAAGCTAACAGCTGTAACAGAAAGTATTACGAAAAATATAAGTATTTGTGAATCTCCTGATTGCGAAATTAACAAATCTGAAAACGTTGAAAAAATAGGTTGGTCAGAAAAGCATTTATCTTCAACTGAAGCAAATCAGAAGACTAAGAAGTATAAATGTGAAAAGGGTTCTAAAAGTATTAGATGTAAAAATAAAATAAAGACAGCCAAGTCTTATGAAATTAATTTAGAAACCACAACAGATACAATCATCACAACAAGGTTTAGAAATTCTGAATTTCTTTCCGACGAGGATTTTGATTCTAAAGAGACAAGGAATAAAAATAATGTAACAAAACACGTGGAAGTAGAATCTACTACCCCTAGGACTACAACTGCAGGTAGCTTCTGGAATAATTTTTGGGGAAACAATGATGATGAAAATGAAATAAAATCTGGTGAAAGAACAAAGAAGGATGATAATGTAACTTCGAGAGATAAGAAAGAGGATACCGAAGATGAAATTGTTGAAAATGAGAATGGAAAGAAATATGGAAATGATGAGCAAAATGAAAAAGATGAAGATGATGACACAGATATAGATAAGAAAGATGATGAATATTATGATGATCTGGAAAAGAAGTGTAGATACTATGATCACTTTTGTGATGGTCTTTGTTTAGCACACAAATTCATTTGTGATTCGCAGCAACATTGCACTGATGGAAGCGATGAAGAAAATTGTGATAAAAATGATGTTAATAAGATTGAAAACGGGATTTCAACAGAGTTCAATAGAATTATTGAGTCCACAACCTACAAAATACCAGAATCTTGTGGAGAATGGGACCACTATTGTGATGGAAAATGCATCAATAGGGAAAAACTTTGCGATGGAATTCGTGATTGCAATGATGGAAGCGACGAGGATTTGGAAGAATGCAAACCAGGTAGACCAGAGACCAAAGTACCTTTTGGGCCAAGTATTCGTCCAAATTTGCTGTACAAAATTGGCTTGCCTGGGGAAAATAATTAAAAATATATTTTATCAAAATAGGTTTCATGCATGAATTTTTTCGCAGAATTTATTCCATTTAGAGAGATGAAAATTATTTATACAAACTTAAACTAGTTAATGAAGGTTCATTAATTTTTTACGTTAGACCTTTGAACTATGAATAAAAAAACGGAATATTCTTAAATATCCTGCGTCAAAAATTCATGCTATAAAAGAGTTATTCGTACACAGTGTAACAGCTAAAGGGGCTGTTTGTAAAAAAATGAAAAAAGGCCTCATCTTGTTGGTGCGTCTCTCATCGCCAAAAAGGAAGGATAACAAGACTGTAAATAATTTACATGTAAAGGCTTGAAACTTGAAACTGTGTCTCGTCTCTGTTTTCTAAAAAAGGTGTCTAATGTGATTGGGAATACCTTCGAAAGGGCATTTTTTCGATGATGCCACTATTTATTTTTTTTATAAATAATACTGTAATTATGATTACAGCATTAATAATATTAATTTGGGTAGTTTTTAAGGAATTATGATAAGTAATAGGTTAATACATATAAATCGTTAGTGTATTGCATTAGTATTGGTCCCCTTTATCATTCACATATATATCACAACACTTCTATCACTTTCTAAATAATTTTTCGAAATACAAAATACCCTGTAGATATATACAACGAAAACATACACGCACACATACACACTTCTTGTAAATAACAAAAGAAAGCTTTAAATGTTAGAAAGCTTAATAAGTTATCTGTAAAAACTTTCTTGGTTTATGAAGTCACAGGTGCTTTAGATGTATCAACTACTCTCTAAATCATACTATCAGCTGCTCCTAAAACTGCTTTCAATGTTTTTCTTTGTTCATATAGCTTTCTCAAACCAGTGTCTCGAACCGTTTTTGGTAAAACGAAATTATTTTTTAATCAAGGCTGATCTCATGATAATTATTTGGACAAGCTTATAATTTCGAAATATATTGTTAATTCTTTTTTATCTGACAAGAAGATGCTGCACCCTTCGGAATCTTGTTTGGATCCATGTTTTATTTGCAGTTGAGAAGGATAGCATTCATTCATGTTGATGAGGTTAATAATCAATAGCAATAAATATAAATTTACCCTTACAAATCCAAAAGCCACTTTTTGTAACGTGGGCGGTCACGAAGAAAAGTTATCAAAATAAATGAAAATAATTTTTCCTAAATTTAATAACGTTCTAAAATAAAACTTATCACTAAATCTGAATGTTAATCAGCAAGGTATGGGATTGAAAATGAAAAAGGGTGAAGTTGGGTTAAATTTAGAAATCAAGTGGCTGATTGAAGAATGTATAAATTAGACATTGATCGCCTATGCAAGTCGATTCACTCTAGCGAAAAATAAGGTGTGAATATAGGTCAAGTATTTGATGAGCCTTAATCGAAATCGTTTACCAAACGGCACGCGAGACCCTGTGTTTGATAAATGGGAAACTATTTCATTGGCGGGCCCTGTAGGTTTGGCTCCGTGCCCTTCCATGGACTTCACCTGTGAGGACGGCTCTTGTATTCCAAAGACCTCGGTTTGCGACGGATATGACGACTGCCCAAAGGCAGAAGACGAGCTTCATTGTGGTACTTACTTCCTATCCTTAAAACCTCTTGTGATACCAGGGAAAAACTCTTTTTGAAATTCCCTTTTATTTTTAACCAGCACTGTGTGTCTAATTCTCAATTTTTTCCGGCAATTAGAGGAAACGGCGCTCTTGTTAGCGGCAACATTGTAAAATATTAGAAAAGTGGACCAGACAAAATTAAGGGTGCGCGCTGGATACATTTGAAACAAGTTTTTAAATTCAATTTAAAGGGTGCATAGTATTATAGGATGTTTAGTTGCGCATCTTTTATCTTATTGCAAAAAAGCTGTAGCTACTTCCGCTTTCACAGTAATCCTGAATAACCAGTTTTTCAGAAAACATTTTCTGTGGTGCGCTAGGGTACAGTTGCGCTAGGAACGGTTACGTAATTTCGTGACCGTAAAGTGACCTCATAGTGAATGCTTCGTTCATTGGGCACGCTAGAAAATATTTTCATTCTTTCATTCAAGGGTTTCTGAAAGCCTCATTAAAAAATTTCAACTATTGTTTTCCGGGTTACTTTACAAACGAAAGCTACAACCTTTTTATTCATTTAACAAAGATGCCCAATTAGATTTCCTGTAAGAATATGTACTTTTAAAATAAAATTAACACGTTTTAAAAGTTTCCAGGGACCAACGCCCCCAATTTAGGATGTAAAGGAATTTGTTATTTTAATATCACATCTATAAAACTTTAATGAATATTAAATAATAATTTCCAATATTTCATATAAATTTTTTCAAATTTTGATGAATTCTTCTGTCTTGATATATTTTATTTAGGGACACTCAGTCCCTAATTTGAATTAAATTCAACGAGATCTAATTTCTTTTTTAAAGTAGGGAACTTCAAACGAGTTTTGGACACTTTTTTTCTCTGGTGTTGAGTTTCCGAGACCTTGCTTCGCTCGCATTTATGCAGCTGCTTTCCGTGAATTCGACTCTTTCAATCTAACGGAATTTACTTGACTTCTGCTGAAAAATAATCTATCCGTTAACAAAATATGATTTCTATTTCATTCTGTCCTGGCCTGGAAAAGAGGATGCTAGGGTCCCGAAATTTCGGGAGGACTAACCAAACTTTTTAAAAGTAGAAAAAGTATTGAAAAAGTCGATTTTTTGGAAAAGAAGTGTTACATTTCTTAAATAAAATATAACACTTTAAACTATAAGCTAGGTAGCTAGTAAAGTAATTAATTTTTCCCTATCCTCTAACACAATAATGAGTAACTAAGTAATTCTGTAGTCAGCTTAAATGTAATTAAAATTAGCCGTGTACAAATCTAGAGCTGCAACCTTATTCATACAAAAGCCAGCTTATAATTGACTGATTTTATAGATTATCAATTGGATAGATAATGTTTAACTTCCGGTTTATCATTGATTTCTTATTGAAACTAAATAATTTAAAAGGGTTCTATACTTACAAAATCAGGGCACCGATCATTTGGAAATTCAGAATTATTCAATGGAGATTCATTGAATAATTTATCAAAAGTTTGATCAATATATTTTACAGGAAAGGAAGTTCAATCAGTATTGTTAACAGAAATTCGATTAATCAATTGAATAAATTAAGCCTTTCCTTCAAAGCTTCGAAGGGAGCTTAAGAAATTAATTTTTTTTGTATTGTCTGATCTTGTTAAACATGACGTAATTATATTCTTAGACCCTGAGTACTTTGCAGGCTACTCGTTGAAATTAAACGGCGTACAATTATAACATATGAGTTGGTTTATCTAGTGGACAAGGCATCACTTGACGAGGTCGATGCATCCCACATTCATTTGTCATATCTATTATTAAAAGACTAATTTCATAGGCGCCGGGTGTTTTAAATTTAGCATTAACTCCAATTGAAACCGCATATCAAATTATTTTCATAAACAAAAATTTTTTAAATTTCTAATCGCAATATTTGTTCACCAATTAAGAAAATAGCACGGCTATCCTCGATTAACTTCAAACCAAAAGTTCGTGCACATTAGGGTGGTTCAAACTGTTTTTACTCGAAATTCAAGAATTTTGCTTGGAAATTTGTTCGAATTCACCAAAAAAATAATCCGTTTTTATTTTAAATTATATTTAGAGGTGGCGCAAACACAAAAATTTTCTCTTCACAATTAGCTACAGAACACAAATGAATAATTAGATTTTAAATATCATATCCGCATGTCTGTTTGATGGGGTCCCAAAACGGCTCCATAATTGAAAAAATGGGTGTTTGGTCAAGTTTTTGGGGTTAATTATGGTTTTTTAATGCAAATGGTTTCCAATGTATAAACTACTACTTTATCTTTGTAATTAGGCATAACTAAATTGATTAAATCATATTTTATTGTTTTTAGCCATTTTCTCTTAGAGTAATAGAATAATGTTAAAAAATTGCAGTTTTTTCAAGAATTTTCCACTTTTTGATCAATTTTCAATTAGATTGAGAGAGTTGTAAGTTAGCAAAATTAATTTCTTAAATAATTTATTGTTCTTTTTAATAAGATTTAATTTAAATAATGCTATAAAGGTCTGCAATTTACAACTATTTGTCTACTTTTCACTTAGGATGAGTTAGTACCTAATTCAATTTATCAAAAATAATTATTTAAACAAATTATTATTGCTCATAATTATTTTATTATTTTTTATTGCTAGATGGTTAAGGGTTCTTCTGAAATGTTTAACTTTTGAACCACTTTTTAGTTAGTAAAATAATTAATAATGCAAGTGAACATCAACAAGAATTAATTCATAAAAAGTATTACACAAGAGAAAAAAACAAATAATGGAAAAATATAAATTTCAACAATAAGTTTATTGTAAAGAGTAAAAAAAAATTTTGAATCGCACATATTTTAATATTAGCCCGCCCCTTTTAGTTAAATATAGTCACGAAAAAGAAATACATTATTTTAAATATTTTCTTCTCTAATGTTTATTTATTATTTGTTGATAGCTAAAAAGACAAAGTAAAATTAAAAATGTAGAAAAAACCGCAACTAGTCTAAGAGAAGATATTTATCAACAATAGTAAATGATGAAAAAACTATTTTTGTTAACTTACATTAATTATTACCTCACAAAGTGAAAAGTTGAAATTTTCAGAAAAAGTGCAACTGCCGGACATTAATAGTAATGAAGACAACTATTAGCAATAATAATTTGTTTAAACCAATATTTTTGCCTTATTTAATTAATTATTAAGTCACTGCAATTCAAAAAATAGACAAATGATTAAACATTTCAGAAAAAACGTAATTTTCTACCATTAAGCAAAGAGAATATTAGCCACGTCCAAATATTATTATTTTTTTTTTCTAAAAAAAATGTATTAATTTTTTTTATGAATTGGAACAAATTATTCTTATTCGACAACAAAAGTGTTTTAACACATTTTTTAACCAATTTTAAATTATTCAAACAATTTCCATTTGTATAAATAATTTTCTTTTCCTATTAAATACTTGCAAGGTATTTTGTATTTTTAATCGAACAATTGAATATTATTTACTTCTAACCTTTTTTTTTAAAGAGGTAGAAAACTCTAGTTTATTTATAATTTAGTTAACTTTGTCACTTATTATTAAACATCTACGGCATTCAGATATTGCTACCCCATTATTTAAAAAAATTATATTTGTTTATTAACTTTTTTTTTAAACAATTTTGTTTTGAAATAAATGTTTGAAAATCTTTTTTTTTAATTATGCAATAATTTTTAATTGTTAAGAGTAACATTTTATGTTAAAACAATTATCCAATTTTTCATATAATTTATTAAAGATTAATTGTAAATTTTGATAGAAATGCAAAATAAAAATGTGCTTTTCTGTCTAAATTTTGTTTAGTTTGTCGCTTATAGTTAAAAATTTAAATTGTATACAAATTCCTAAAATAATTTATATTTGTCTAAACTTTATTGTTCGAAAATTATTTCCTAAAGTTTTTTCTATAATCACTCCTGAAGAGGAAGTTTATTTTTAAAATTTTTTTTAACTTTTCATGATCAATTAAAAAAATGTTTCAAACTAATATTAATTAATTTAAGAATTTGCATATAATTTAAATATTTACTGACAAGTGACACACTTAAAAAAATTAAGAAAAAAATTCGATTTTTTTGTCTCATTTCCATAAAAATGTACAATTATTCTTTAATAAATTGCGGAAAAAATAGATAATGGTTTTAACAAAAAAAGTTGATTCAAGACTGTATTAATTACAGAACAAAAATAAATTTCAAACCTTTATTTCAGAACAAAATTGTTGAAACAAAACAAAAAAAGACGAATTTGTTACATATTGTTACAAATTGTTACACATTTAACCAAATTTAAAAGAATAGAATTTACTACCTCTCTTTTAGCAAAAGTTGAAAGCAAATAATAATCAATTGTTTAAACAATTGATAAATTCTTAAAACATCAATGTAAATTAGCGGAAATAATTTTTTAGAGATTTTCCAAAAAATTCTAAGAATCACCCGCAAGCTACGTTCAAATCCAAAAACGCGAATATTGTTTTTCCGAAAACAAAAATTTTCCTAAATAATTTTACGGAATTTTTCGAAAATTGGCTTAAACTTGAAGGGAAATTTTTTTTATCCCAGAGAAAAAATCTTGTTACGGGTTTTTCAGAAAAACTAATTTTTTAGGTTTTAGCGATTATAAATTTAATTTTTATTGAAATATATATCAAATTTTACCCTCACCAGATTAGTATCTGATATAATTTATACAATTTTTTTTAAAGGACCCCCCGCTTTTTTCTTAAATAACAAAATAATAATAAAATTTAAATAATTTTTTAATGCCAATATAATAATTGATCCTAAACCGGGGAGCTTCAATAATAATATAATAATGAGATGACGAAAAATAAAACATTAGGTCACAAATATAAATATTTTATTCTCATCAAGATTTTATGTTCAATATTTATACCCCAGGATTTTATTTTTATCCACCCTATTAATATTACCTTATTATTCCAAACTCTCTCATTCAGAGCCAATTATTTGGTCTTTTTTTAGTATATTTAAAAAAATAATTTTAATTTTTTTACAATTATACATCAAACTGGAGCGTAAATATATGATATCTAAAATATTTATTATTAAAATTAACACTATTTGCTGTTTGCAATTTAGAAAGTTTTCCTTCTGCTAATATATTTAATATTTTAACATTTTAGTATCATAAAATTTTAATAATTTTGTATATATATATATAAAATAACCAAAAGCTCTTTTTGTGTATGATGTTTACCCAAAAAAATTATATTTAGTAAATTTTAAAGACGAAAAACAATTTCATTCTATTACTGAACTAAACATCAATCAAATAGTTTTTCTCAAAAACGCATAATATGATTTTTTTCTGCGTTAGCTTAAAATAACCGGATTGCCGAAACAAGTACAAAATATAAATTGGATCCTGGATGTACTTAGGGCCCCCCTACTGTGGATAAGCAACCAACAGTGGATGATAATTAATTAAGAGCACATGTAAAATGAAATTAACTAATTTTATTTTTAAATTATTAGCACTTATAGTGCCTTAATTATTATTTTAATTAAATCAATTATTGCATACGCATTAATGTTTTTAGTTACTGATTATCCACTGTAGGTGGAATAATTCACTGTAGGGAGGGTTTTGAAATTACGTCATTTAATTTTAAGAGATCACGTCAGTCAATGTTTCACAGTTGCTACAGCATCACGATTATTTAATAGGATTATTTCAGATTTGCATTCCTTTACTATTTACCAGAAGTAAATTAAATCATTTGGAAATTTTAAAAACTGATCGAATTTAGAATATGAAAATTTAAAAAAATATTTTTTCCCCAATATTATTGATATTGTTCTAACGAAAATTCGAGGTAAAGTTTGTAAGAAAACATTTTTTAACTTAGATCTTCAAATTCCATTTGACGTCCTTTCCTTAATAAAAAAAAAAATCAATATTCCTTCGTGCTTTTATATAAATTGATTAAATTTTAATTTACGGTCTCAAAAAAAATGAATCTGAAATATAATTGCCCTGAGTTTGATTGACACACTGTTAGGTTTTTGAAACTAACTTTACCAATCATCAAAAATTTGAGCAGAGTGAGTTTTTCAGTCATTGTGGCTTTCGCTTTTACGAATGTGTTTTTTGCAAATTTCTGCCATAAATAGACCGAGATTGTACGCCGACCCAATTCAAATGTGCCACTGGGGGAAAATGCATTGAAGGCATCTACAGATGCGATGGCCATCCGGATTGCCCGGATAGAAGTGACGAGGATTGTCCTTCTGTCACATCCACTCAAGTCAACTCGACCTCCAATTCTTCTACGAGTACGCCATTTTGTGTTTAATCGCTTTTTTCATACTAAAGGAGTTCTCAGTAATCAATAATTATAATACACACTTTTTAAAATAATTTTTACAACCTTTTTCATTTTTGTTGGGCTTTACGCTGGTACTGTGGCTAATGTTTCACTTACCAATTGAGGGCCCGGATCAAGCGACCGGTTATAACTTTCTGGCGCCAGAAAGTTAGAACTGGTTCTTTGACACGGACTCTCAATTATCCAATTCACTTTTAAAGAATCATTTAAACTTAAAAAAAATTATTTGCTTAACTAACCAAATATCATCAAATGAATTCAAAGATATAGTAGGGGAGACCTCCCTCCAGTGGATAACGCCAACTACATTGGCTAATCACTAATTAAGAGCACAAGTAAAAGAAAAATAATTAATTTTAATTTTGATTTATGAACACGTATAGTGTCTCAACTAGAACTTAAATTTAATTATTACTTTAACTTATATTAGTATTTTTAATTAATCATTATCAACAGTAGATTCCGTTACCCACTGTAGAGATGTTTACCCTAACTAATTTTTGTTATACCATGAATATTTTGCATAAGAAAAAAGTTCATTTATCACTTTTGAACATACTATTTATTTATTAACTGCTTCCAGTGTCTTACTGCATAAACATATTTTTTGTTCTTTGTCAGAAGCTGATGCTACAAATTCGTGTTGTACAAAGTGATAATTTTTAATTCTCAGGAAAACTTGTTCAAAAAACTTTTTTTCCTAACCTTGCTCTATTTATGTATTTTATTCATTTCTCAATGTTTCTATTTGCAAATCGAATATAACTTGAAGCCGTATATCACTTAGGGTCCATCGATAAATTGAGGGCCCGGATAAAAGAACTGATTGTAACTTTATGGCACCCAGTTTGTGGGGGGGGGGGGTCTCCGCTTAAGTTCAAGAGGCGCCACTCTGAATGCCAGAAAGTTATAACCAAGTCTCAATAAATATCCGAATTAACAAATCATTAAAAGTTATTTATATGAAAAAAACAAAAACTAAAACAATCTAGAATATGCAACTTATTATTATTTTTTTTTTAAATCAGGAGTACATATTTTTAGTTATTTAATATTGTTTACGCTTTATTATATCACTTTAGTTTATATTTTTAACAATAATTTATAAGATCGAAAACCTTTACCAAAAGTTTTTAAAATTTTTAATTCCTTTTTAATCTGACGTCGAATCTAGAAAAGTGGTCAAATTACCCTAAAAGATTTTTAATTCTTTAAGATCTTTGTTAATACCTTGAAATATTTGAAAATGAAGAAGTTTTTGAAATTCTTTTGAATAAATTATTTGAAATTGAATTAACCCATTAAGTCCTGACATTAAGTCCTGACATTTTTAAGATTTTTTTCAACGGCTCTATTAACTATGAAATCGGATCTTTCTATTTCTGCAGTTAGAATTTCAAAAAAATGCATATTTGAAAGGATATATTTGTTTATTTGACAAAAAATACGAATTGGCGAATTAAAAACATTTTAATATGTAATTTTAGGAACGAAATCGTCCGTTGATTTTTTTTATTTGTGCATTAAAAGTGTCCATGCACTCTAGCCTTCAAAATGTAGTGGTTGGTTTTTTCAAATTAAACATGGCGGCATCCAATATGGCGGTTTAAATTCAAATTTATTTATTTTTACGGTACTTTTTCCTGCAATAACAATTTTTGTTCAATTTTAATAAAAATAAGTGCAAGATGGTTTTTTGGGTCGCTGATTGTGAATCTGCTATCACGTTTTCAAAATTCAAGATGGCGGATCCAATATGGCTGCCAAAAATTTCAAAAAATTGTTCAATTTTTATGTAAATTCGTATGCGTGGGTTTTTTGAGTCGCTGATTACGAATCTGCCATCAGATTTTCAAAATTCAAGATGGTGGATACAATATAGTTGCCAACAATTTCAAACAATTGTTCAATTTTCATGAAGATATTCAATTTAAAAAAAACGAGAAACTGTAACAATAGAATCAAAACAAAAATGTTCCAATTTTAAAAAGCGAGCCGTAAAACTACCCCCTTGTACGAATTTTTATGAAAATTGAATATTTTCTTGAAATGTTTGGCAGTCATATTGTATCCGCCATTTTGAATTTTGAAAATCTGGTAGCATATTTTCAATTAGCGACCCAAAAAAATTAATTTGCACTAATTTTTATAAATAATGAAAAAAATTGTTACTGCAGGAAAAAGTACCGGAAAAATTTTAAAAAATTATTATTTGGGCCGCTAGAGTGCATAAACACTTTTAATGCACAAATAAAAAAAAGCTACCGATGATTTCGATCCTAAAATTACATATTAAAAATTTTTTTCATTCAAAAATTCGTGTAATTTGTAAATTAAACAAAAATATATTTTTTGAAATATGCAGTTTTTAAAAATTCTAACTTCAGAAATCGAAAGCTCAGACAATTTTACGTCGGAAATAGGTGGTGATGATTTTTTCTATGGCCGATTTCTTAATTAATAGAGCCGTTGAAAAAAATCTTTAAAATGTGTCCAGTCAGGACTTAATGGGTTAAAATATTATGATATCTCGCGAAATTAAATTAAATCGATATTTCTTGAAATTCTTTGATATTTTTTTAATCTCTTGAAGGTTCCTTGAAATCCTTTTAAGAAACCCTAAAATATTTCCAATGCTTTGAAATCTTTTGAAATTCATTGAGATTTTTAAAAGTTTTTGGAAATTACTTGGAATATTTTAAAATACCCTAAAATCTTTTAAATCCTTTGAGATCTGTTAAAACTCCTTGGGATCTTTTAAGAGATATAAAATCTTTCCGAATTAAAAAAATCTTTAATATAAACAAGAAATATTCAAAATATTAAAAATCTTGCTAATGCTTTGACACCCCTCAATTTTAGTTAACAGATTTTTTGAAATTTTATTTGAATATTATTAAATACGCTAAAAATTGCTTGCAATATTTTAATGTATCCTAATATCTTAAAAAATCTTTGAAATTTCCTGAAATCTATTGCAATTACTTGCGATATTTGTAAATATCATAATATTGAAAATCTCTCCAAATCTCTGAAATTCTTTAAAATAAATTTGAATAAGTTAAACAAATTCTTTGCATTTTAATAAGCATATTATATTATTATATAATAATTTATATTATTAAAATTATTATTATTTGAAATTCTCTGAAGTTCTGTAAAATAGTGTTGGTAAGGTAGGATTCGGATAAGTGATACATGGCCTTAAAGTATTTATTTCTCTGAATAATTTAGGAAATAAAATTAATGATCTTTTTGGAATGAGAAAAAAGTAGGAAAAAATTGAACAAGTTTTTCTCTGGCAATAATAATTTGTAAATAGGTTCTAGATGCTTTTGTGTGCTTTTTATCCATACTTTCCTTCAATGTGCAATTAGACCCTTCATGGCCATCCCGGAATAATGTGGCGACAAGAGAATGTGATTCGAGGAGCGAAATGCGTTGTGATGACGGACAGTGCATTCCCCTGCGTCGAAAATGTGACAATGTCATCGACTGTCGAGATCGAAGTGACGAACGTGATTGTGGTAAGAGCTTCAATAACAATTTTCCTCTTTCCTTACCCTCCATTTTTTCTCATCTTTCTCTATCAAGCTTTTCAATCTTTATTTTCTTCCCCTAATTCCTGACTCTTTTGATTAAAAATACAATAATTGAGGGGCCGGATCGTATGAGGGCGTATAGAATTTTCTCGTGCGAAATCATAGTCCCATGAGGCTTCAAAACAAATTTTGGATTAAAAATTTTTGAAGGACATATCTGGACGTGAAATTGTATTGCGCATCTTTTTTCCTGTAGGAAAAAAGTTGTAACTTTTATAGTTTTCGAAATAAAACCAAAAAACTGACTTTTTTGAAAAACTTGATTTTAACCCGTTTTTCACTTCATCTCGTGCGCAGTGTTTCAGTTTTTGAAATTTTCTAATTAAAATTTCAGGGAATGTGCTTTAAGATGTCCTTTACTTGTCCATATGATAGGAATGTAAAACCGTTGTTTTCAAAACTTATTATTAATTTTTTCCTGATGCTCGGCGCGAATCGAACACTTGTAACTTCCAGCGTTTCGTTTAGCGAGGGAATTTTGAGCAGGCAAATACT
>JAAAKG020172330.1:0-18526 GCA_010014905.2 Druon quercuslanigerum
TAGAATCTACCATGAAGTTAATATGATTCTTCGCAGAAAAACTGAAAAACTGTAAATTCTTAACATTATTCGTAGCATTAGTGATATTTTTTGGCATTAAACCATGACTTTGACAATTTACTGAAACTTAATAATAAAAACTAAACTTAATAAAAAATTCTTTTGAGTTTGAAAATAAAATTACTAAAATATCAGTTCCGCGTGATGACATTATGGTATCATTGGATGTATCATTTGATTAAAAATAGTATTCTTGCTAGATGGATTACCATAAAAAATTTTCTGACTTACCTTTCAGTGAATTTGAAAAAGAAATAGAATTGTTTATGACTAAAACAGTTTTTTAAATTTAATAATAGCTATTATAGACAAGTTCGTAGGACCCCAATGGGGTCTCAAATTTCACCTATTTTAGCTTACTTGGTTAAGCAAGGTCTTGGGAATACAGTAATAAAAAATTTAGATTTCATCAGAGCTTAATTCGTATTAATTATTATTAATTTAGACCTAAATTCACTCACGAAATAGAAATAAAACATTCTTGACCCTTTTTTAATATAAAAGTTCTAAAAACTAACGATGGAATTAGCATTACTAACTGTTACAAAAAATACTCTTACTCAGGTAGATACATTAATTTTCTTTCTAACCATCCAATCCAACACGAAATAGCCACTATAAAAATCTTGTTGACACAATATTTAGATTATCTCATGAGTCTTGTCATAAGTCTAACAATAATTTTATAGAAAATATTTTTTTATTTAATAATTATCCTACAAAATTTGTTCCAGTCCACATTAAACATAAATTAAAAACACCCAAAGAATCCAACACATTACAATTAAATTTGTCTTCAGTTCACAATATTGATTTTAAATTATTTGTGTCTAAACCTTGCCGTAGAAGTTTTTCGTTCGAAATAAAAATGATTCTAAAAGATTATAACATTAAAACAGTTTTCAGAGTTGACTATAAATTTGATAAATTTATAAAATTAGAGAAAGATGCCCTTTGATAATTTTCAGATGACTAACGCAGTTTATAAAATTAATTGTTTAGGTTGCGATAACTTTTATATTGGTCAAGCTGGTAGATTATTGTCTACTAGAACTAAAGAACATCATGATAACTTAAGACAAAATCCAATTAACCATATGGTGATCGTGAAAAAACAGGTCCAAACAACACACCACTTTGATTGGAGTCATATTCAAGTTTAACACCATGAACCTAACGAATTTAAACGACTTGCGGCTGAAATATTTTTTTAATGAAGAGGAAAGTTACAATTGGTTGAATATAATAACATACTTGGCTAACTATAGAGTCCATTATATAATATGATTTTAGATTTTCTAATTTAATTTTTAATATTTGGCTCATATTCTTATATATCACCAATGTTGTTCATTATTATTATCTATTTGGTAGAAAATTCTATGTTCATTATTGTATCGCTTAATTTTTATTATCTTCAAGGCACTCTCTCTACTTTCTTGTTCTTGATACTAACCACAAAAACGGAGCAGAATGTTTGTTCCGTCTCCATTTCTAAATTAAAACTATTACTTAATAATTAATTTGTTTACTTTTAATTTTTAAATTATTCTATATTTTAACATTTTATTAATTTATTTAAAGTCACAGTTTGTGCGATTTCGAGAAGTTGAAAATGGAGAGGAGGTGTGTTTTGTTTTATTTACTACAATTTTTGACCAAATTTACGAAATAACATTTTCCTGATAAGAAGAGTTCTTTGTTTCTCGAAACGTCGAATGTGTGTTATTTTTAATAAAGGACCTACTACAGTTGAGGTTATTGTTGTCTGAAGTGTATCACTTACCGTCATTTAAAAAAATATCTATATGAAATTTAACCAAATTTAATGTTGAAAAAAAAATTTAATTTCGGAAACAATTTTGAAAATTAAAAAAAAAATAATTGTTGTATAAACTTTTAATATTTAAATAAAATGGAAATTTTATAAATACATTTTTATTTTTTAAATGAATTTAAAATTTTGTTTTTAAAAACAATATTGGCCTTTTTTATTACACATAAGCATTGTAAATCAAGTATTAGTAATTCTTTATAACACTTGAATATATTGAAACTTTACTCTAAAAGTGAATCAGTAAAATATTACTGATTCACATTCAAAATCCACTGTTTTCTCAGTGTCTCTTTTCTTATGATTTCAAACAGTGCAAATCTAACGTGAATCAGTGCAAACCTACTGAAATGGCAGAAAAGTTAAGCAATATTTGACTGATTTACTAATGAATTTACACTGATATAAATCACAAGGAGAACGTCACTGCGAATCAATGAAACCTCGCTGATTCATGAACGGTGAGTCATACTTTTACAACATAAAAATTCGCTGGTAATCATTAGTATACTTTTCAACATAAAATAAAACTGAAATAACTTTTATTTTATAAGAGGGATTAGAGCTAATAACTTACCTATTTCATCAGCCCTATCAACATATGACCGTTTTAGCGCCTCGGTTTCCTCGTATTCATTTGCATCATCTTCATCCTCCTCCATATTTTGGTGCTCCTATTCTTCCTCCTCTTCCTCATCCTCAGAATTTTAATAACTGGACGGCATCTCCTGGTCGTCATCTTCAAACAACGTTTCAGCGTCGTCGCCGTAGTCGCTATCGTTGTCGTCATCGTTGAATGAACGTGAGAGCTGTTGCTTCTTGCGTTGATCAAGAGAAACTGTGGTTTTGAAGCTGATCAGGGTGGCTATATAAAAAACACTAAACATACATGCTGTAGTAGGAAGATTCAGGCGTTTACAAAAACTACCTATATCATATTGAAGAAAATTCTGAAAAAGTGGGAAATATACACAATATTTGAATTTTGTGAAACCCTCACAATATGGGCTAAAGTATTAGACAACGAGCAGCCAGTTAATTCTTTAAAAGAAGTTATATACTCTTCAAATACATGGCAATCTTTATTACGTTCGCCTGTTATAGTATAATACTACTATCATAATTATCATCATCATCATGAGGCTGGCCTGATGAATAGAGTTGGCACACAAAGGATAATATCCTAAGTGTTTTGTCACAGATAAATGTTTTAACCTTGAAAAACATTTTTAAAAAGATTCAGTATTATCTCAATAGCTAACAAACATTTACATCTCCACCAACGAGGCGGTAAAGGTTGTATGTAGAATTTCTCAGCATCACAGTACCGCCACCCTCTCTGTTTACCTGCATTAAACTACTGTCCATGATAAAAATCTCTTTCAATCAGTGTCATGAATTATGTAGTCCATGGGCTAAATTATGGAAATAATTAACGAATATGTTTAAGTTATATTTTTTAAAGCCAATTATGTGTATTTTAACTATTTATTCTAATTATCAGTTTTAAGTGCTCATATTCAGTGTCAAACAAGATTTTTCCCAATCATAAGAGTATAAATTAGCTTAAAACCCATGCGTGGATTATTTACCTTCACCGAGCGCTTCACTTTCAAGTGAAAGTTTTCTTATTGGTTAAACAAACATGTGCGAGCTATAAAAATTGCAGCGCAAGAGAAAACCGTCAGTCATACTCTGCAACTTTCAACATATAACATGTCGCAATCTCCAAGTCAAACTATGGAGTCTGCCGTCGTCTAGTGTGAAGATTCACAGGATTTTGTAGTAAAAAGTGTATAAAAAAAACGAAGTTGTACTTCAGAGATGTCATCATCTGAAAGTGTAACAGTGGAAAAAGCAAAATATTCACCTCGTCAACCACTGATTCTTGCAACAATCTATGAACTGAATAAATCTTCATCGAAAAAGATTATTCTTGGTTTGGAAATTCATGTCGTTGGATCGTTTGAAACAGTTATACGAATCTTGGATAATAAATCCCATGGAATCTCCTTCAATCGTGATAAATGGCTTCAATTACAACTTAAACTACCGATTAAAATTGGCCATTATAACTTATTTTTCACAACTTCGTATAATGCCAAAACTATTTTAATCGAAAAGATGGTAGAAAATGCAGCCAGGACAACATCAGCTATATCGACAAATAGCGAAAAACATGGAAAAATTAGAAACTCTTTGTCCCCGGCATTGTTCTTCAAGCACCTACATTTTAAGGCCTCGTCAACATTGTCATTTGCATCGATGAACGCAGCAGAAGTATGAAACGGGTATTATCGAATGTCAAGCTCTGAAAGGATTTTTTCGTTGAAGAATTAAATTATTATTTTTTGGTGTAGAAAATACACAGACCTTACAGCGACTTTATGCGTCGATTTACAAATGTTAAATTTGAGTACTTTAAACACCATTATCGGCGAGAAAATGATAGGCATCTGCCCTTGAAACTTAACAACTCAGACCAAAAAAATGCAAGCGCAATAAAAACACAGTCATATGAAAGCTAAAAGTGTTCTACGTAAATAAGGTTAAGGACGTTTATGTAAAAAAAAATTTGTGCTTCGCAGACTGAAAAATGTAAAAAAGTAAGGATTTTCGGTTACATTTAAGAACAGTCAAGTTTAGAAAATTATTTCTCATACAAGGCATGATGGGAAAATTTTAAAAAAGTTCATGAGTATGAGGAAAACTGTTGTGAACGAATTTCAATTGAGAAATTTGAGAAATAATAAAAATTGTTTCTTAAAATTAGAAAAATGTGCAACTATATTATCTTAAGTTCTAATACGGACATTAGAGTGATTTAAATTGCAAACTGTAACGGATAGGCTCTATAATTATTTCCAATCTCCCGGAATGATGTGATAGTCTTATTTGTTGTCAAAATCGCGATATGTTTGGTTATTTTTTTTTGTTGGACAAAAAATGCCAGAAAGCAGCCGGGGTCCTTATCTTTCTGCCGACCGCACGTGCTTTTTTCGACCTGTGGTTCTGAACCCTTGGCTGGCCATCTGGCACGTCCCTTGGCCAGTGCCGTATTTCTCTCATTCATGTCTTAAAATGGTTTAAAGGGCAATTATAAGATAATTGTACAATTATTGATTTTTTATTATTATCTTTAATTAATTATTACTTATTCTTAATTAATATGAATAATAATCTCTATTATTATTAATTTTTTATTATTAATTATAATAATTCATAAGATGTACCTAAATAAATAACTAAAAGAAGTGTGATAGGTTCGTTTTAATGCTTGGGAGAAAAGTTCACTTACCTTTACAAATGGCAGACAACGGGTTAGACAGTTTAAACAATCAAAAAAAAAAAACGCTCTGAAATATTAAAAAGAAAGACCAGATAAAGTATCTGGTGCTTGGCGCCAGGCGCCTGTGGAGACGCCACTGAAAGATAAAATTTAAGGGTAGAAAATCATGTTGGCTAGCTCAAAAGGAGAGGGATTTTCGTGGGGACGAACACTGAGCAAGTTCACTAATTAGCCATGAAAAATAAACATTTATTAAGTAAAACTCTAATTACTCATGTATAAAATTTATATGGCAAAGACTTATCCTACAATTTAGAATTTTATTTTAACGGCAAAACTTAACCTACATTTTAAGAAAAAGATGTTTATACATAAAAAAACTCAATTCAAATTCAGACACCTCAGAGAGCGAAACAATTTGGCCAGGAAGGGAAAGAATAGAGGCTTTACCAACCTGAGCTTGAAGTAATCCGTTAGTACCCCAAAACAGAATTTCACTCGTAAAGATTCGATGTTCACTGTACGTTGGCCACACGAAATCTGCTCTCCCACCAAGCAAAAGCGTTGTCCAGAAATTTTTCCAGTGTAGAAGTTAGCCGGAGGACATCGACGCGCCATCTGGCGTTGCAAGTGATGAACTATATTCCATTCAAGCGGTAAGAAGGATGATCGCTTCTGTGTTCGTAAATTGGAGATTATAACTCTTCGAACTTGAGAATTGGATCAAAACAAGTTGTTTGCAGAGTTGAGAAATTGTTGACAAGTGGAGTTAACAAATGCAGTATAATCCGTCCTCATCCAAGAATGGATTATAAAAATCGTCTGAAAGCCATGTGATGTAGTGGATTGACGGAGTGAAATAGAGATCTTGTGTTAGAAGTTAGGGATCCCTTGGAGCTGTCAAAATACAATGAGGAACATCGTCTTCGAGGTAATCAACAGACTCTAACCCAGGAAGCAAAAACACTTCTACCCGCTCTTCCTCCAAACCAATTAACATGTTTAATGCATTAAGAGTATCTACTAACATAATCGCTCCTTAAAACTACTTTCTTATAAAAAAAATCGAATAATCGCATCTATCAATGCGAGCATAACTCAAAAGAAATATAGACACTAAGATTCACAAATTACAAACAGGTGCAAAATTAATAAAATAATTAGTCATAATACAAAGTCACAAAAATAAATTAATAAAATACAAATCAAAGAGTGAGAATAACGTGTGGCCAAGCCAGAGATTGGATCAAAGTAAGACTTTTATTCCCAGTTAATACAACAAAAATCGTCACGTTACAGAAGGCATAGAAATTGAGTTTGTGATGATTTTATTTAGTTTTTTGCAAAAAACCAAATAATTGCAAAGAAAAAAGGAAAGCATGTTTGATAGAAAAATAGAATCAACCTTCGCCAAACACGTTTGTTGATCCTGAAGAGGGCCGATTGTTAATATTAAGTGCAGATTGGAATTAATTACATTTATTTACAGAAATTCTGTAAAGTACTCCTACATGTCTTCACCGGATGAATCTTCTCCATAATAATAAGTTAATAATAATGGTTATAATAAGCGGCTCCATTTCTCTTTCCAAAAGGTCATCAATTACGCTCTATTTCTTTTCTACCTCTTCCACGTGCTTAATATAATTGTCCCATAGGTACTTCGTGGACACCAGAGTGATAAACGTCGGAATTTTCCCTGTGCTTTTCATTAACTTTTTCAAGACAACCGCATTTCAAGTAATGATTAGCTCTACACCACGCTTTGTCAGTATAATAAATGGAGTACCCGCTTTGCCGATAATGATGAATCAATCTCAAAAATTCTGCTCTTTTCCCTGCTATTAAAGATTTCTCCATCAGAACTGATAAATTGTGTGATTTTTTAAACGTGGCTGTAGCAGTGTTCTGTTTCCTTCGAGATGCTTAATTAAACGAAGACAAAATAGTATTGATCAGCGCGGCCCTATCGGACTAATCAGTTGTGCAGCACGCATGGACTCAATTGGATCACCCAAACGGTCCGCTAAATCTTTGGTATTGCGGCTTAATGCTCAAACGGTCATGTGGTAACTATCAGGTTACGAGAAGCATATTATCTAAGAGCTTAATACCTTGCCGAAAGGTTCGAAAATAGAGAAACCTGACATCTAACCATCCTCACAAATACCAACCCCCTATACCGCGATTGACACAAGGATCGGCAGCCTTATCGGAGTACACCGTGGACGGGAAAGGCGGATGTGATGGATAGAACTACGTCTTATCCATGGACTAGTCCTATCCGAAATCTATAAGGATCCGTTTCTCAAGAATCCGCATTGGGAAAGAGTCACGGTTTTGGCTGCAGCTGACTGACGGTAGCTGGCGGACCGAAGGAACCGAAAGAAGCCTCTACAAAGTACCCTTAAAGATCCCACTGAGTCTCCGTTCGGTTACTTCTTTAAAAATTAAAAAAAAAACAAGATCAACTTTAAAATTGTTGAAATTTGGATTCTATGTTAAAATTTCTTTTAGAAACTCACGGAGTAATCACAATATTTTTTCGTGCAGCCTTGAAAACTTTAAAAAATAAAATACGTGTCATATACGTGAGCCGTAGGCGGCTTCAAGTGCATCTTCTTTTAGTATCAGTTAACAAGCGTTCCATCTGTAACATTAAAAATTTTGTCTGGATGCTAGAGCCACGGAATGGAAATCTTAGAAAACAACGCTGCCATGCACGTGAGAGCAATCAAGCAGTGTCCTGGAGGTTACGAGACGAGATGTTTGTTTGATGCCAATTTAAAATATTCGCTTTCTTTACGTTAATTTGATTGTTACATATATTTATTTACATTTATTTGCCAATTTAGAATTTTATTTCTAAACTTCGCGCACAACATACTACTTAAGCTATTATGGAGACGGTTGAAGTCACCTTCAGCAGAAGTAAATGACATTTTTAAAAATTTTTAACGCTGCAAAAAAAAGTTTATATTGTTGATATTGCTGTCTTTTTGAGTCTTTTAAGAAGGAACTGAAGGAGGACTCAGTGGGATCCTTAAGGGTATTTTGCAGAGGCTTCTTTCGGTTCCTTCGGTCCGCCAAGGATTTTAGGCAATATTATCTCTACCAACTACTTTTAAGACTACCTTTGGTTTAACTTATAGTTATATAAGTAGTTCGTTTGAGAGATTTCAATCTATGCTAGTTGTTAACGGGGCTGGTCTTATTTTTGTTACACCTTGAAACAAACCCACTCTTGGTTTCGAACCAAGAATTTTTTCTGTGTTGGTTAAATTTGTATAATTAGCACATTTCTTTATTCATTGCTTCAATTATCCATTTTGTAATGGCACCAAGGTACCAACTCTTAAAGGTAGCCAACCCGAAAACGATCACGCAATACCAGGTGAATGGTAACCGACACATAGGGGTCCACAATCGGTTTTTATTCAGTTCCCATGCTAAGTAGTTTTGTGCACTGTGTTCTTTGGTGAATAAAGAACAACAACCAAAGCAGGGATCCATGATACCATCGAGAGCCATCTTGCAGAGCCGTCATCTGCAGCCAGCCGCCCCTGGCGGACCGAAGGAACCGAATGGCAATATTAACTTTTAAATTATTGAAATGCAGATTCTACGTTAAAATTTAAATAAGAAAGTCACTGAGATCAAAATTGGCAAATAAATGTAAATAAATATATGTAATATTTAATTAACGTAAAAAAGCTAATATTTTAAAGTGGCAACTACAAACGTCAACAAACATCTCGTCTCGTAACCTCCAGGACACTGCTTGACTGCTATCATGTGCATCGCAGCGTTGTTGTCTAAAGTTGCCACTGCGTGAAGCTAGAATTCAGACAAAATTTTTAATGTTACCGATGACACGCTTATTAACTGCTATTAAAAGAAGATGCACTTGAAGCCGCCTTCGGCTCACGTAACTGGAACATATTTTATTTTTTAAAGTTTGCAACGGTGCAAAAAAAAGAATTGCAATTACTCCGTGAGTTTCTAAAAGATATTTTAACATAGAATCCGAATTTCAACCATTTTAAAATTGATCTTGCTGTTTTTTTCAAGTTTTTAAAGAAGGAACCGGAGGGGGATTCAGTGGGGTCTTTAAGGGTACTTTATAGAGGCTCCTTTTCGTTCCTTGAGTTCGCAAACGACCGTCAGTCAGCTGCAGCCGAAACCGAGACTCTTTCGCAATGGGGGTCATATCCTTTCAGATAGGACTAGTCCACTGATGAGGCGTAGTTCTATCCATTACATAGCTCTTTTCCCTCCACGGTGTACGCCGATAAGACTGCCGATCCTTGTATCAATCGCGGTATAGGGGGTTGGTATTTATCAGGATGGTTAGATGTCAGGTTTCTATATTTTCGAAAGTTTCAGAAAGGTATTGAGCTCTTAGATAATATGCTTTGCGTAACCTGATAGTGACAGTTTGAGCATTAGGCCGCGATACCAAAGATTTAGCGGACCTTTTAGGTGAGCCATTTTAGTCTATCCTTGCAGCAGGACTGATTAGTCCGCGAGAAGTATTTAGTTTGTTTCGAATGATTAGGTTAATAATAGATGTACCCGCCTTCAATGATAGGGCCGCGTCAATCAATACTATTTTTTCTTCGTTTAAGTATGTCTTAAACTGTCTCTAATATGTCTCAAACGTTGCGGCTGCGAGAAGTGATTTTTATATTTTGACTGATTTAGTTAATAAAAATTGTACCCGCGATATGGCCGCAGTCTCTGATATTATTTTGTTTCCAAACTAATTTGTCATTCAGTGACCATGCTTGCCTCCGAGATTTCACGTTGCGAGAATTGATTATTTTGTTTCCCAGCGCGTTGTTTGATATTATTTTATTTCTGGTATAAATTTTCGTTAGTGACCATGCTTGCTTCCGAGTGTTTGCGTCGCGAGATTTGATCATTTTGTTTCTGATTTAATGAATAAATAGAATTTATGAGCTGCTTTCGAATGATAGGGCCGCGAGAATTGTTGTAATATTTTGCTTCCGACTGAGTGCGTCGTATGAAACTGTATCTACCATAAAATGATTAGACGTGAACATGTATTAACTTGCTCTGTGATGATTAGGGCATTTGTGTTTGTTAATTTGTTTTAGAATGGCAGGAGTTTATATTGGAAGGACTGCATCTGAATCTTCGATCTGTACCATTTCTTGAAATTTAAAATTTTTTAATGGAGTTGAATTTAATTTCATTGAAAAATTCTTTAATTGAAAGCTGTTACTACAATTTATTTTTTACATGTACATTATTGAGCATTTGAATACAAACTGGTCCCACTTGAGAAAACTTTTAAACGTCAGTTATAAAACTTGTAAGTTTGAACTTACAATTATATTATTAAAATATGAAAGCAGTAAAAGTTTCACTATTTACAGTGCAACTTTGACTGCTTTCATTTGCTGACTGTTGGCGAAATCGAACAATCGCCATATGTCCCAAAAATGTTCTTCTTTTTTATTAGAAGCGGCCGACCTGTAATGTACTTTTTTGTTGAGAAAAGATAATTCAAATTCCTGTATTTTCTATCGAAAATGCATACAAACTTTTCAAGGAATGTTGATGTTGAAACATTGCAGTAGTAAATTGGAAATTGATCATTTATTATCAAATATTATTGTAGCAAATTAAATTGCAATTTATTTAAGTATTGTTTTCACGCAACTGGAAATTTACAACATGCTGTGTTAAAAGTTCGAGGTTCATATGTTTTATGGCAGCATGTTCTCCTGAAGGCCAAAACGTGACTTTGCATTGACTAAACGGTTTCAAATTGTAGGAAGTTAAACCGATGGCTCAACTGCACTCTTAGTCTATACAAGTATAGGTCATATTAAAAATATTCAAAATGTAATTGAAAATTGAACTATTCTGCTTGGGTTGGCTTGGGTTCATAAATTTTTTCAGTTTAATAAAATGTTCAAATTTTGTAAAATCTCGCTGAAACGGAATACACTTCTAAATTCTAAAATAATTATCAAGGTTTTGGAGTTTTTAAAAAGATTTTAACGATTTTTTCTATTTATATTTATTCAAATTTAACTTTTTAAAGTTTGAAAAGTTTTTACCGCGAAAATTAAAACTGCAGGATGGAAATCCAGGAAATTAAAGCAGTGCCCTTAAATATAAGTTAATTGGATTATTTCTATGAAATATTGTAGCAGAAAATTAAATTGCTATTTATTGAACTATAGGTGACATTTTAAATACTCAAAATGTCATTGATAATAGAAATACCCTGTCCGTAATGGGTTTAGAAGGGGGCTATTCTCCTCCCAATATGTATTTTATTACGATTATTTTCAAGAATTTTACAGCTAAAAATTGCATTAAACACATACACTTCCAAAGTCTAAAAGAATACTCAAGGTTGTGGGGATTTTAAAACTTTTTTAACGGATTTATAAAATTTATTTCTATTACTTGAATGAATTTTGTAGAATTTTCAAAAGACCTCCGCGCAGAAACATAAAAAAAAACGAAAAAAATAGTAACGCCAATGTAAATTGACTCTTGCCTTTCTTCTCATATCAATTAAAAATCATTATCTTACGAACTCTCGATACGTACAACTTTATGGGCCTATGGTTTACTTTTTCAACTTTGCAAAGTTTTTACCGTGAAAATTAAAACAGCAGGATGGAAATCCAGGAAATTCAAATAGTGCCCTCAAAGAGAAGTGAATTGGATTATTTCCTATCAAATATTATGGCAGAAAATTAAATTGGAATTTTCTTTAAATATAGGTGACATTTTAAATATTGAAAATGTCATTGAAAATTTAAATACTCTGCTCGAAATGGGTTTGGAGAGGAGGTTGGGGGGTATTTTCTTTCCATTATGTATTCTATATAACTTTCAAACTCTAAAAGAATTATCAAGTTTTTGGAGTTTTTAAAACGTTTTTAACGGATTATTAAAGTTTATATTTAATACTTGAACGACTTTCGTAGAATTTTTAAAGGGCCGACGCGCAGAAACATAAAAAAAACGAACAAAAGAAGTGTTGCCAATGTAATTTGATCCTTTTATTCCCTCCAATAACGACTAAAAATCAGTATCTTACGAACTCTCGATACGTACAGCCATATGAGCCTACGGTTAACTTTTTAAAGTTTGAAAAGTTTTTACCACGAAAATTAAAACGGCAGGATGGTAATCCAGGAAACTAAAGCAGTCTTTTCAAAGATAAGTTAATTGGATCATTTCCTATCAAACATTATGGAAAAAATTGACTATAGGTGACATTTTAAATATTCAAAATGTCATTGAAAATTAAAAAACGCTGCTCTTTATGGGTTTGGAGTTGAGGAAATTCTCTTTTTATTATGTATCTTATTGCGATTATTTTCAAGAATTTTTCAGCTTAATATTGCAGAAAACTTTCTTAAGTTTGTACTTAATAAAAGTTTTCAAAAGTTTTCAAATTTAAACAAATATCAGTAATATAGAATACACTTCCACTGTATAAAAAAATGATCAAGGTTGTGGGGGTTTTAATACGTTATGAACGGATTTTTAAAATATATTCCAATTACTTGAAAGAATGTCGTAGAATTTGAAAAGATCGACGCGCAGAAACATAAAAAAGACGAATAAAAGTTATGAGGCCAATGTAATTTGACTCTTGTCTTTTTTCCCATATCGACTAAAAATCAATATCTAACGAACTCTCGATGTGTACATCTATATAGGCGTATTGTTTTTTGTTTAAAGTTTGTCAAAGTTTTTATCGCGAAATTTAAAACTGCAGGATGGAAATCCAGGAAGTTCAAGCAGTGCCCTCAAAGATAAGTTAATTTTATCTCTTCCTATCAAATATTATGGCAGAACATTAAATTGCAATTTATTTAACTATAGGTAACATTTTAAATATTCATAACGTGACTTTTTAAATATTCAAATGTCATTAAAAATTGAAATACCCTGCTCGTAATAGGTTTGAAAAGGTAGGGAGGGTAATCTTTCCACTATGTATTTGATTACAATTATTTTCAAGAATTTTTCAGCTAAAAATTTCATAAAACTTTCTTAAGTTTATATGAATTAAAAATTTTTCAGTCTTCGAATTTAACCAAATCTCAATAATATAGAATACATTTCCAAACTCTGATAGAATTATCAAGGTTATGGGGGTTTTCAAACCTTTTTAACGAATTTTAAAAATTCATTTCTATTACTTGAGCGAATGTCATAAAATTTGAAAAGATCGACGCGCAGAAACATAAAAAAGACGAATAAAAGTTATGACGCCAATGTAATTTGACTCTTGTCTTTTTTCCCATATCGACTAAAAATCAGTATCTAACGAACTCTCGATATGTACACGCATATAGGGGTATTGTTTACTGTTTAAATATTGTCAAAGTTTTTACTTCGAAATTTAAAACTCCAGGATGGAAATCCAGGAAATTCAAGCAGTCCCCTAAAAGATAAGTTAATGGGATCGTATCCTATCTAATATCATGGCAGAAAATTAAATTGCAATTGATTTAACTATAGGTGACATTTTAAATATTCAAAATGTTAGTGAACATTAAAATTTTCTGCTCATAATGTGTTTGGAGAGGGGAGGGGCTATTCTCTATCCATTATGTATTTTATTACGTATTATTTTATTTTATTACGTATTTTTTATGTTATTACATTATTTTATTTTTTTGTATTATTAGGCGAAACCAGGCTGAACAAAAGAGGTACAATAGTAGAGGAAATGGTGGCAAGGAGTGACTTGACGGTTGTAAACACGGATCAAGAGTTCACCTTCACAAGAGGTGACTCTGGATCTATTATCGACCTGACAATAGCGTCTGCCGGAGTAGCCACGAGAATAAAGGACTGAAGCGTTCTGGATAAAGAAACTTTAAGCGACCACCGGTACATATAGTATTCGATAAGCCGAGCCAGAAGCCAAGGACAGATGACAGGGCTCCAAAAAGAGAACATGAAACACCCGTCTTGGAACACAAGGAAACAAGACTCATAGATGAGCTCAATTGGGTGAAAAAATCCAAAGATCGCATGAAAGAAGGCAAAGAAAGCTTTCAAGGAGGCGGTAAAAGCAAGCCAGTTGCAATGCTGGAAGAAATTGTTTGCGGAGTAAGAGAAGGACATATAGGGCTTTGCGCATAGAATAGTTACCAAAAAATTGGTGCCTTGACAAAAATAAGAAGGTTACAAAAATAATAAGGGCACTTTTCCCACAGGAGTAAGCATGGAAAAGAAAGGAACAGAAGAATCTGGTGGTAAATGAGGAAGACCTCTTTACCCTCGAAGAACTAAAGACAACGGGAGCCAAACTAAAGATGGGTACAGAACCAGGCCTGGATGGGATACCGAAAGAAATCTTGCGAAAGATAATCAAGGTGTATCCGGGTATGCTGCTCGAAGCTCTCAATGCCTGCCTTCAGGAGGGAGCGTTCCTTAGTGATTGGAAGAATTAGAAGCTAGTTCTTCTTAGAAACGGAGACAAACCTCTAAACGGGACATCATCTTACAGGCCAATATGCCTCCTGGACTCAATGGGGAAGCTTTTGGAAGGGCTGATTCTCCAAAGACTGTCCCAGAAGCAGTTCTTTTTCCGAAAAGGACACTTAACAGTCGACGCGGTTCAGACAGTAGCCGACATGGCAAAGAAGGCAAGGGACAAGACCGGGAGACTGAAGCAAAAGGGGGTTTGCACTCTCGTCTCAATAGATACACGCCACACATCCAATACAGTACGTTGGGAGAACTGCATTGAAGCTCTAGTGAGTAAAATGGTCTCAACATACCTGATTTTTATGCCCTGCAATTACCTGAGCGATAGATGGGTGGTCTACGAAGGAGATTCTTGGACCGTCAAGGAGGAAATCACTTGCAGTGGACCACAGGGCTCAAGGGTAGGTTCCATCATACGGAACATCACGTATGATGACTTCTTGGAAATGGACCTGCCCGAATGCACCGATTCTACAATACATTAACAATCAAAAATACACCATTTTCATTGTGATATGACTGACCACCGAAAAAAATAATTTTTTAAATCGCTACAGAATCTTTGAACGAGTGCAATAAAAACTCGTAGGTAGAACCTCCTTCTTTTTGAAGTCGGTTAAAATTAAAGGCAATAGAGCTTTGGATTTCTTTGGTAATTATTACTTTGAAAAACGTGCCAAAGTGTATGTCCGTTCTTGAGAAGTAATTATTATAAACAGTGTTTCCTTAATATTCCTAATACTACTTCCGAGTACTACTTTATCTACCCAACCGTATCTAACCGTACGAGAAAAAATTAAAATGGTTCTGGTGTATGGAGAAGCTGGAAAAAATCTTGATAATGCTGTCAATCTCTACGCTTAGCGTTTTCCAGATAGAATTACATCACATGCTTCATTTTATCGTACTATCACAAAATTGACTACCGATTCCGGTAGTAAAACTGATTCCGGTAGTAAAAACGATTCCGGAATGTCTGAAAGCAGTGTTTTGAAAATTTTAAAACGTAATAAATTTCATCCGTATCATGTCTTCATGGCGCTGATTTTCAAAATCGGATAGATTTTTGTCAGTGGGCACGTGAACAAATACAACAAAATCCCAACTTTTTTCGCTATGTACTGACGAGTCATCCTTTACGAACCATGGAATAGTTAATCGACACAACATGCACTACTGGAGTATTGAAAATCCGCAGTGGCTTCGTCCACCAGCGTCCATGGACTGTCAAGGTATGCTGCGGAATAATTAGCAAAAAGCTGATCAGTCCCCATATTATTAAAGACAGCTTAAATGGTCCAAAATATCAAAACATTTTCGAAAATAAACTGCAAATATTGCTTGAAGACTTGAGCTTATAAATACGGCAGAACATGTGATTTCAACATGATAGTTGTCCGGCACATTATTCAGGCGGTCCGATAAATTGGCCTGCAAGATCACCAGATCTTACTTCACCAGATTTCTTTTTGTGGGGCTATCTAACAGACAAAGTGTTCAAAGAAAAACGAACAACAAGGGAGAATATGATTGACCGAATTACAAGTACATGAGCTGAAATTCAAGTAGATGCAATTACGCGTTGTGTAAATTCATTTGAATTACGGATTAATAAGTGCATTGCAGCCGACGGTCATCATTTGAGCACTTACTTTAATTAAAAAATGATTCCCTGAGTACCTCGAAACGTGAGAGGCGAGGGGACTCACGTTAATCAAGCACCCCGAATCGTGAGAGGCAAGGGGACTCACGTTAAGTATGTCGCTTGTGGCTATGTTTACTCTCAAATGTTGCGGCTGCGAGAAGTGATTTTTTTATTTCCACCGATTAAGTTAATAAAAATTGTACCCCCCCAGATGGCCGCATTCTCTGATATTACTTTGTTTCAAATTAATTTGTCATTAAGTGATCATGCTTGCTTCCGAGTTTTCACGATGCGAGAATTAATTATTTTGTTTACGACTGATTAAGCTAATAAAAATTGTATTCGCGATAGAAGCGCTTTGTTTGATATTATTTTATTTCTGATTTAACTTTTCGTTTGTGACCATGCTTGCTTCCGAGTGTTTGCGTTGCGAGATTTGATTATTTTGTTTCTGACTGAATGAATAAATAGAACTTACGAGCTACTTTCGAATGATAGAGCCGCGAGAATTGTTGTAATATTTTGTTTCCGACTGAGTGCGTCGTATGAAACTGTATGTACCACTAAATGATTAGACGTGAACATGTATTAACTTGCTCTTTGATGATTAGGGCATTTATGTTTGTTAATTTGGTTTAGAATGGCAGGAGTTTATATTGGAAGGACTGCATCTGAATCTTCGATCTGTACCATTTCTTGAAATTTAAAATTTTTTAATGGAGTTGAACTTAATTTCATTGAAAAATTCTTTAATTGAAAGCTGTTACTACATTCTATTTTCTACATGTACATTATTGAGCATTTGAATACAAACTGGTCCCACTTACGAAAACTTTTAAACGCCAATTATAAAACTTGTAAGTTTGAACTTACAATTTTATTATTAAAATATGAAATTAGTAAAAGTTTCACTTTTCACAGTGCAACTTTGGCTGCTTTCATTTTCATAGAATCTACTTTTTTGTTGAGAAAAGGTAATTTAAATTCCTGTATTTGCTATCTAAAATGCATACAAACTTTTCGGGCAATGTACGTGTTGAAACATTGCATTAGTAACATTGAAATAATAAACCTGTTAAATACGGACATACGAACTCTCGATGCATATACTCGTATTGTCTACATTTTATATTTTGTCCAAGTTTTGGCCGTGAAAATTAAAATTACATGGTGTCAATCTAGAATATTCGACAAGCGAGCTAAAGATAAGTTGATTTGATCATTTGCTATCAAATATTATTATAAAAAATTAAATTGCAATTTATTTAACTATAGGTGACATTTAAAATATTCGAAATGTAATTGAAAATTGAAAAATTCTGCTTGTGTTGTGTTGGGTTGGGGGGGGGGGGAGGTACTTTCTTTCCATTATGTATTTTATTGCGATTATTTTAAAGAATTTTCAACTGTAATTTTCATAATAATAAATTTCATAAATAATTGTAATTAAATTCCGTGATGTGGTTGTACTTAAAATATGTTGATGGTGATTTTGTTTGCGACGAAGTTGAAAGCAGTTTCGCGCCGAATTTTAAGGTAGGTCATGGAAAAACAAAAAAGTTTATTGTATTTACCCGTGATAATAACACTAGCAGAGAAGCACACATTATTTGTCATACACGTGGAATAAAATTAGCTACACATAATTAAAGGAAGTACGCGTTTACGTCAACCACCTGTAAACATTTAAGAATCAGCTTCAGAAATTAAAATAAGCGAATTGAATGCCAAACAATTGGCGGACTTAGAGAACGAAAAAATTCAAGAGAAAGAAGTGACCATTACCCTATTGAAACAAAAATGTGATCAAAAAATGAATACGGTTCAGTCTTCTGTAAGTGAAGTAATTTACTTGTTCGTAATTTTACTCTAATTAAGTACGCATATATTTAATTATTTTTTAGTTACTTGGTTTTATTAGTTTTTACGAGATTTAATTAGCTTACCGATTTTCATAAGATTTCAGTGATTAATTCATTATTTACAATCATATTTCAGTGTATTTATAAGAATCTTCAATTACACGATTTTAGCAGTTTCTACCAGATTTAATTGTCGTATTGAATTTTATCAGACTTTATTTTTTACATTCTCATTAGAGAAGGTATTAAATTTGTGTAAAATTTGACTTCACGCTGTCCCCCGCCCCCCGTATACTATATGTGGATGTTTTCTTCTCTTCTTCCCCCCAGCC